>JAOYMR010000004.1:3288524-3300973 GCA_025802075.1 Tenebrosternarchus preto | reverse complement strand
ACCCCTCCCCCCTCCCTCCTCCCCCCAGTAGGGGTCGAAGCTGCCCCTAGAATTAATGAAATGCGTGACATGTATTGTGTGACCCTTGGGGGGGGGGTGATTGCAGGGTGAAAGCGCGGGTGGGGTTATCAAAACCCACCCCACTTTAACAGCTCTTAGGGCAGTCTTCATGCTACAGCAAGCACAGGCGTGTATCGGAATGCGCGGGGATTTGGGGATTTGCATGCGTTTGTGTGGCGCTCGAATAATCAACCAGTCAATAACAAACTCATCAGTAATGACTGAGGGAATTAGCTGGGCTTTTCTCTGAAAAAACAGTTCTAAGAGCGTTCCAATTCATTTATCTAATTGTATACTAAGTATATTAAATCCTCTTCTAACTGGAATGGAATTGTTAATTATATTCATTACTGTGGAAAGAATTAATAATTTGTTATTATCACAATGGACTGTAAAATTACTAGCTGACACTGATAAAACAGTTGAAAGTAAAAAAATTAATGTAAAAACCACCCCGGAAGAAGAAAAAACTTTAACTGTTTATTAGACATTTGTTTAATAAATTAATCTCTTAGTAGGATTAATTATTATATTACCTAATGAGCACTGATGTGTTTAACGTCCACCCTCCAAGATTCAGAACCATAACCGTGAACCATGGTAATTCTTTTTTTCCCCCTCATACCTTTCATATTCATAAATGTTGGTATAACGTACTGACTGCTGTGAATTTATTAATGAATTCTCACTTAAAGCCTTTCATGTTTTCTGCTCCTGTCAGTCTCCCAGCATCCCGCCGTCAGAAACGGTGCGATTCCTCACGGCGTCCGGGCCAGAAGAATGAGAGCAAGAGGGAGAGAGAGAGAGAGAGAGAGAGGGAGAGGGAGAGGGAGAGAGGGAGAGAGAGAGAGAGAGAGAGAGAGGGAGAGGGAGAGAGAGAAAGCGGTCCGCTCCTCACCCCCGTTCAGCGGGACAACGAGCATCTCTCCCTTTACATGCAAATCTGGAGTTACATAACTAGCCAAACTGCCTGGGGGCCGAGACTGCTTCTCACACACACACACACACACACACACACACACACACACACACACCACTGGAATGGGGCACAGATATTTGCAGTTGTCCAAGATCAGTTGTTGGTGAATTTAGGATGAAAATGAACAGCTGGTCAAGCAAAATTAAAGACAGAGACTATAGAATTCTGAAAGAAAGACAATAAGATACTAAAGACAGATACAGTTAGATACTGAAAGACAACGAGATACTAAAGACAGAGACAGTTAGATACTGAAAGACAATGAGAAAGCTTTTGTACTGAAAAGACTTTCGGATACCGAAATCAACCATTTAAACTGTTTGATATACAGTATTTATATCTTATAAACCACACACACACACACACACACTCACACACACACACACACACACACACACACACACACGCTCATGGTCCCCTGCTTCCCTGGCTGGCACACGATGGTGAGTCTGCTCTGAGTTAGCGCTGTGAGTGGTTTTTATGTGCTATGCGGATGATTCAGTGCCTTTGCATGCATTAAAAGAGCAGGACGCCTCTGTCCGCTGCCCCTTTCAGCTACTTATCTTTTATTCATCCCTTTCTTTAAGGACCAGTGCAGATCCACCTCCTGTCTGCCTGTCTGTCTGCGTGTCTGTGGGTCCCTCTGTATGTCCGGCTGTCTGTCTGTCTGTCTGTCTGTCAGTCTGACTTCACATACAAAGTTGGTCCTCCTTTATGAAAAAAAAAATAGCTAAAACATACAAATACACAAATACATACATAAATCTCTTTCTCTCTCTCTTACACACACACACACACACACAAATACACACACACTCCTGTAAAAAATGCAGGTATTATATATTGGTTACAGATAAGTCTTTCTATGAGCATTTAAATGATGTGTGCGGTGATGTAAGTGGGTTGTTCAGGAATGGTCAATCTGACACCAAATAAATAAAACCCTGACAGTGTCAGACCGAGCTTTACCCTTTTATCCAGTACACTGCAAAGGAACATCACGTCCTTTAAAACTGGAAACTAGAACACAGGGGAAGCTTAGGGGAATTTATTAATGTTATACAAATTTTGCTATATTCTTGGCAAACATAAACACCACAATAATCTTACAGCAAATGAACAGCACCTACTCTAACAGTGATGTTTTGATAACATTTGTTTCAATTTCTTGACAAAGGAAAATAATACGTAATAGTGATGACATTTACTGAGAGTTAGTCCTGACAGTTTTCAAATTCAGTGCTGGGTAAGTGATTCAAACCTGATGGAAATTAGCTTAAAGACTGGGCCAAATGGGTCTGATTATACTGCGTCAGACTACAGTCTGATTCAGTTAAACTCTTTATGCTGTGTGCTTATACACAAATTTCTGGTCTAAACCAGGAAGCTTTTCTCTCTAAACACAGATTATAAAGATGAGTTTAAGTGAATGGCAATAGCGCATGAATTAACATGCGTGTGTGTACGTGTGTGTGAGTCTGTGTGTACATGTGTGCTTGTGTGTGTGTATGAACATGTGTATGAGTGTAAGTGTAAGTATATGTATGTGTGTGTCTGCACATGTGTATGAGTGTAAATGTGTGTGTTTATGTATGTGTGCGCGTGTGGGTGTGTTTGTGTGTTTATGTATGTGAGTGTGTGTGTGAATGTGTTTGTGTATGTTTATGTATGTGAGTGTGTGTGTGTGTGTGTGTGTGCTAGTGTGCATGTGAGTGAGTGTGTGTGTGTGAGTACATTTGTGTATGCTTGTGTAAGAAAGTGTGTATCTGGCTCTGTGTGCTCCCGAGCTCACATAGACACTCTTTCTCGGAACGTCTTTTGATTGGGCTGAAAGGATCCGCTGTAAGCCGGAAGTATCAGCTTTCATGCCGGGCTGAGCGTCCGTTCCGAAGCTCCACTCAGGAGAGGCACACAAGCCACACAGAGCACTGGCCTCCCCGCAGACCACGGCAGGAGCAGAGGGGGACAGGATTTGATGGGGCATTGATTTCCCTCCCACACTGCCTTTTATCTCAGTGTAGGATCACCACTGTTAGGCCACAGGGTGAGCCGACAACGACCCTGAACTGATTACACCCGACGAGGGCAGCTGGGCGGGGGAGGGGCAGAGAAAGGTACTGGGGGAAGAGAAGACAGACAGAGGGAGTGAAAGAATGAGAGACGAGATGAGTGGGTCTCCTTAGGAAAAGTCTCTCATGCATGCACACACACACACACACACACACACACACACACACACACATTAGATATGACCAAGACTAACATCTCTTGAAAAGAACATACTCAAAAATAAACACAGTGTTAGAACTCAACACAAGTGAGAAACATGAGAAACATGAGAAACACGAGCGTCTCACGTGGTAACAGTCGAGCGTCTCACGTGGTAACAGTCGAGCGTCTCACGTGGTAACAGTCGAGCGTCGCCCCGCTCTCCTCCCGCGCAGAGCTCCACCGCGCGCGAGCTCGCGGGCGCGACACAGACGCCGCCGGCCCGGAATGCCAACCCTGAGTGCCCGTATCCGAGCAACCGCGCCACACAGCGCGCCGGCGCCCCCTCCGCGGGCTCCTTTGTGCCAGGGCCAGGGCCGCGTCAGCTTCTCAACACCCCCACAGCACGGCCCGCACGCTGCCGGCAGCCACCTGCCGCGACAGAGCCGAGACGCAGTACGTCTCAATCGGCGGGGTGGTGACTGCCCGGGCCCGCCCACATCCCTGCTTCATCCACCTCTCCTGCTGAATCTGGCTCTCTCTCTGTCTCTCTCTCCTTCTGTCTTTCTCTCTGTTTCTTTCTCTCTCTCTCTCTCTCTCTTTCTCTCTGCCCAGCTATCACATACGAAGCCAACTTGAGGACATCTCTCATCTGCTTTCTGTCTCCTTAAACTCTCTCTGTCTTTCTCTTTCTCTCTCTCTCTCTCTCTCTCTCGCTCTCACTCACTCTTGTGCTGTCCTTCACTCTCCATCTGAAGTGCACCTCCATCAGTTTCTCTCTATCTGACCTACACCTTCCATCACTTTCTGTCCCTTTACCATCTCCCTCGTTCCTTCGCTCTCCCACCTCCTCTCTCTTTCTCTCTCTCTTTCTCTCTCTCTTTCTCTCTCTCTTTCCCAAAACTCTCTATCTTTCTGCCTGACAGATCACAGGAATATAAGCTTCTTTCTTCCAGACCACAGGACTCCTTGAAAAACTCCAGTGCCCAAGAACAACATGGTGAACCTCCCACCACACACTCACACACACACACATACATGGGCACACACACTCACACACACACACACCTAGCATCTCTGAGGCTGAGAGCATGATTGACGGCCTGGAAAGAATAGCCTGTTTTGCACATATCATCTTATGCAAAGACATTGTGTGTGGGGGGGGGGACATGCCTGCAGACAAAGAGAGAGAAGACGAGAGGCCAAAAAAGAGTGAGAGGGTGAGAGATGGAGAGAAACGCCCGAACAGACCAGGAAATGGGAACCAAAAAATGATAAAAAAAAAAAAAAAAAAACAAAGAAAGAGAGAGGAAGTGATGAAGGAGAAGATGACTACTGACCTGACAGGAAGTGATATATGAGGGATGAGTTATGAGAGATGATATATGAGAGAAAGAAAGAGTAGGGAGAGACTAGGGGAGAGAGAGTGAGAGAAGGGGAGAGAGAGAGAGGGGGAGAGAGAGTGAGAGAAGGGGAGAGAGAGAGGGGGGAGAGAGAGTGTGTGTTAAATGAAATAGAACAGAGATTGCCAACCAGAAAACCCAGAAGACCGTTTTTGTTTAAAAAAAAAAACTGTGTAAAGGCATCCTGTTCCCTTTATGAGCGTACGCACACACGCGTGCACACACCCACACACACACACAAATGGCCTTCACTGACTGATTACATTTACCAGTGGACAGGCTGTGTGACACCCGCAGGCTGATGTGATTGGACGCTGGAAGCAGCCGTCTTTCCCGGCGATGATGGTGGCTCACAGCTGTGCCAGGCTCATGCTGACCAGACGACAGTTGACAGTTGGATTTCTGGAGTACAGACCAGCACACAGGCCTAAAATCTGTCTCTGCCTGGAGGGGCCAGTGTGTGTGTGTGTGTGTGAGAGAGAGAGTGTGTGTGTGAGAGAGAGAAAGAGAGTATGCGTGTGTGTGTGTGTGTGTGTGAGAGAGAGAGAAAGAGAGTGTATGTTTTGGTGGGGGGGAGTGCTCGCGCGCGCGCGTGTGTGTGTGTGTCAGAGATAAACACATGCTCTAGGCAGAAGGAGATTAGATCCTTATTTTTGAATGACTGGTAAAAGGATGTTGGACATTGCCCAGTGGTATATATCAGGACGTATCAGTCAGCGGAGTGAGGAGAATATCTTTGGACTGCCATAATGGAAATAGTTTTTAGTTAATTTTTACACTTATCTAAGTGGTAATGCATAGCTGAGTGAGGTTTCTGAAACCTCTTTGTGCTCTTTGTGAATGTCTAACGGACTGATAAAAAAAGGACAACATTGAAAACGATAGAATTATCGTCTGACGCTATACGCAGCTCATTCAGAAGAGATGCGGTTAGAACTTAATCATCTGAAGAAAGTACAACACGAGCTATGTAGAGTGAGAATGAGTAGCCATTCTGACACTGTAGATGTCCTGAGACGCTGAAGTAACGGTAACCCACAGAGTGCCTGCTGTTATGGACAATGAACAATCAAACAATGTGATCTGTTGAGAAGCCCGGATATCCAGAAAGTTACCCAAGCCTCTATTTGATTGCAGTAGACTAACCTCAACTGTTGAATTTGGAATCTGGCTTATTTCGGATCTCAGGGTTTGGTAGGTTCTTTTATCATAAAAACTTGTCCGATCTCAGAGTATCGTTTGGCTTTTGTGTTTTTTGTTAACACTGGACTGTGGGGTCAAAGGCAGGAATATGTGTGAGGGTCACACCAGTTAGGCATGTCAGCTCACCCCAACATACACTTGTCTGGCAATCCAGGAGATGTAACTCTCACCACCAAACTCCATATAACGCTTTGACCAGAAATGGCCAAATCTCACTTCCTTCTGTCACAATTGACCAAATGACCAATTTTAAGAAATTAACAAAAATTGTTGACTCGGTCCAAAATAAAATGTAAATTAGGACTTTTCTTGTACTTAAAATATACTACTGCAGCTGGTTTGGTTTTAGGTTAACAAGGGAACTGGGGACGTTTTGAAGAACATGTTTATTCATGGAATTTAGCAATCTTCTAATGCACTTTATGGTTTCATAAAAACCATATTTTAAAATTGGTGCATAGCTTGGGTTCACATCTATATGAATGTTTGTGTGTACGTCTATAGTGAATGTGTGTATGCCTATAGTCAATGCTTGCGTGTTCATCAATGGTGAATGTGTGTACGTCTATAGTGAATGCTTGTGTGTTCGTCAATGGTGAATGTTTGTGTACACTGATGCCACATGTACATCTTATATGGAACTGACTCGAAAGGCAAAATCCAAAAATGGTTACAGAAGAAGATGAAGAAGAGGCACAATGTCCAGTTTCATGGTGGATGTGAGGATATACACTCCCAAGATCCAAACACACACACACATACACAAACACTCACACTTACAAATGCATGAGATCACAGGGCCTGCTGGAACAGCAGTTGGATGCTCAGTAAGAGATAAGGTGAGTGAAGACCCCGCCCCTTCCTGTGTGCTCCACCCTGTCTGAGCTTCAGTAAACATCATATGCTTTAGCATCAGTACTGTGTGCCTAAAGAGAGAGAGAGAGAGAGAGAGAGAGGGAGAGAGAGAGAGAGAGAGAGAGAGAGAGTATATGTATGTGTGTGTGTGTGTGTGTGTGTCTGTGTGTGCGTCTATGTGTGTGTATGTGATGGGTAGATGTTTTGCCAGAATCCAGGCAGTCAGCAGAATTCTAAAGCTGGACAGTCTACACCCCCCAAACCAGCGTTCTCTCACAAAACCCCACCCCCACCTCTCTATCTCTCTCCCTCGCCTTCTCTCTCCAGCATCCTCCCTCTGTCTCTATAGTTCCATCCCTCCATCTCCCTCTCTATCTCTCTTTTGGTTTCTCTCCCTCTTTCATTGGGAAGTGCTGTGTCAGTGGAACGCTTGTGCTGAGATACCCGTTAACCATCACTCATATTCACTGTCACCACCCCCCCAAACACACACACACACACACACACAAACACACAAACAAACTAGTGCCACTTCATATCGAGTGCGTTTATCTGCACAATAAACGTGTGCACGGTGTACACTATCGTTAAACCGCTTCACCACATTTATTTATGGTTGCCTATATAATTAGAAGACGTACTATCCTGCTCACGGGCGGCGAGAGAGGAGCGGTACTGTTCGCTAGGAAGCTGTGCAAGCACTAGTCGCGAGACAAGTAAACACAACTCTGGCCAGGTTAGCTAACCTTACAGCTGCATTTAATATGACGCGGGAAGAAGTGCTTTAGACGTCTTTACGGAGAGAAACCGAACCTGCGTTAAAAGGTGTTGCTCCGTGAATGTTTCCTTGCCGTTCATGTAAGAACGTCGGTTTAATTATTGTCAAACTTCGTTTTGTCAGTAATTCTGTCAGGAATATGCAACTGGAAAAAGGGTCATCTTGAAGCACCTTCCTGTCTATTATGAATCTAAAGTTCTACGAAAGTAGTCTCGAGTGTTTCACAAACAATACGTATATAAGCTCAGTTGTATCCATTATAAAGGTTTGGTGATTATTGGTAATATGTTTGGCTTTTATCAATTCCAACGACGACTCTTGTGTGTATAATCCACCCATGGCTAATGAATGTGATTGTGCACAAAGATAAGTGTTCGTGAGTGTAGGGCGCGTGCTGGATGCGGGGCTACGCTGGCTTTGTTGGGTGTGAAAAGTAATTACACGCTAACAGTCCGACCGTTTCGTATCTCCCAGAACTCTCACACACGACGACACGACTCACCTCGCTACTCTTTAAACGCCTTATCGACATTGTGTGTGTTCGCTATGATCTCTGCGTTCTCATCGCTTGCGCGCTCCCGCTCCTAAAATACGCAGGAAGATCCCATTCACAACATGCGAGCGTTTCTAATGTAAATGTGTTGCTTTTAGTATCGCCGAACCATACTCTCTTATTCAAGTGGAACTTGTACGAAAGGTCGTAACTTTTCGTGCAGCTATGTCGCTGTCATTCAAGCCCATTTGAAGCGCCATAAATCACCCAGAATAAAGTCCAAAGCATGTAGAATGGCTTCCGCTTCGAGCTCCGGAGGCGTGAACACAGCGCGAGCTTTTAGGCGAGGATCAAAGGTCTAGCGTGAAGTCTGTCGTGTTATGATAGATTGACAGCTGAGGACTGATTTGGCTTTGACGCGTTTCTTGTTCTTCCAAACAGTGAGTCTCCGCTGCCAGGTGAGACAGTTCTCACAGCCATCCATCACCTCACCCAGACATGCACAGACACACACGCAGACACAGAGCATGCACATCTTCTTTTCTTTCTTTCTGGTGTTCAACTGAGGTGTTTTTTTCACTTAGTGTGTTGAATGCTACAATAAGTGAGAGCAAATGAGGTGACACACTTACACACACACACACACACACAGAAGTAAATGTCCGCAACACACACCACAGCATAAAGCAGGTAAATGTCTGGTGTGCGGGGGAGGTAGAGTGACTCCTGACGTTCTAGCCATTCCGCAACCGTGGAAACACAGCCCCACAGGAACTTCATCCTCTTCACCCTCTCTCTCCCTTCCTCACTCTCTCATTCCTATTGTATACTGAGCACATTAATCACGAGAGCTTGTGACAGGTAGCCCAGCCTGAGGAGCCTACATACGTGTGTGTGTGTGTGTGTGTGTGTGTGTATGTGGGTGGGTGGTTGTGTATGTGTTGTGTTGAAGGATCTGCGCTACCTACAGACATTCTGAAGCAAATGAACCAGTCGAAAACGAAGCCCTTCACAAGAGACCAAACTGGAAGCTATTTACGCTACTCTTCCATTCCTCACACTTTACATTTCTCTCTGATCTAAATCTGCCAGCATTTAGTCTTTTACATGTTCTAAATTTGTCCTCCTTTCTCTTTCAGACACACTCAGAGAAACACATACACACACGCACACATACACACACACACACACACAGGCAGTAAAGTGTGGTGGCAAGCAGCTACACATCCTGCAGCGTTTGGCTCAGAGGTATGGCGCTATCTCTCTACCTCTCTAATGGCTGGATTAGGAACCCTGCCCCACCATGTCATCACTCAGGAATCTTTATGGGGGCTGAAAGCTTTGTGGGCATGTTTTAATGTGCTTGGAGTATTAAACACAGGTAGTCACAGGTAAAGAGACACATGTAAAGAGAGAGAGAGAGAGAGAGAGATGCTTTTATCTATAGGATCTGAAAGGAAAGTGTTTTAGAGACAAAACAGACGACTGGAGAGGAAACCACACACACACACTAACTCTTGCATAAATACTTTGTATAAATGGCCAATTAATAAATAAAAAATATACATGAACCACAAATAACCCTGATGCACACACCCAAACCCTGCTATGATACATATATACACATATATTGCATATATGTGTGTGTTTGTGTGTGTGTGGTCATGAAACACAGGGGCCTGCATATTGTGCAAAGCAGTGTGCTCGTCAAGGGCTAATGAGAGCCCTCAGCCCTGCCAAGAACTGACTGCTGAGCTTCAGTGCGCAGATGAAACCAGTACTGCTCCTATCTCTTCTCCCTCCTGCCTGGCCAGAGCCTCTCCACCATTACAACACACCTTCCATTTGCACAACTTTAAAGTAAGAAGTCCTGCATGACTGTACACGATGAGCGAAAAGTCTCTGTATGTTGATGGTGATATATGTATGTGTGTGTAGGGAAAGAAAGAAAGAGAGATGAAATAAGAGAGAGGAAAGAGAGAAAGAGATGACACTGAGCATACACAGCTGTATGTGTAAACGCTCTCAGATCTTCTTTTAGTTGTGTGTGTGTGTGTTTGTGTTTGTCTAAGAGAGAGAGAGAGTTGTACTCTAGGCTGGGAAAAATGTGTCTGTGTACAGGTGGTGTGTGTTGCTCATGTCGATTCAGGCTGGAGAGATGGAGGTACAATGCCTCAGGTGCTAATCCTGGAATTGCTCAAACCTCAGCAGGATGCCACGCCTACTGCTGGATGCCACGCCCACTGCAGAATTCCACGCCTACTGCTGGCTGCCTCACCTACACACTTGCTATTGCTCACTAATGAGATATCATCTCTATGTTATGGCAAAAATAGTTGCTGCCCAGATACAAAATACAGTTTATAACCACGCACACAAACATACTATTTAACTAAAAGGAGAAAGATAGAAAACAGGTATAAATAAAAAGGAAGGGGGGGGATTATTTGGTCTTGTTTTCCCAAAGTTAAAATATAACAAAGCACCTTTTTAGTGATGCGACCTGAGTGGCAGAATGACCTTTCCTCCTGACCTTTGGTCTGTGTGACCCCTAGCCCTACTCTTATGGAGACAGGAAGGTATTAAGGGGTCTGGGGGAGTGGGGTCACAGGGTGGGTATCACAGGTCAAGCCCCCCCAAAATGATGTGTTTCCCCAGTAACATACAGAGAGGCTTTGTGGAGGTCCTGTCTTAGCTGTGGCCTGATGTATTTGTTGAAGAGCTGGAGGAAAATGACCTGATAATTAACCCAGTAATGGAGTGGTGTGGACTGCCTGGTTCACAAGTACTGGGCTGCCTCAGTGAGTGCTTGTGTCTGTGTGCATGCACACATGTTCATATTTACACACACACACACACACACACACACGTGAATGCATGCATTGTTGTAAAGAAGGTGCGAGGCTCTGTGCTGATGTGGTAGAATGCGGGGAGACCAGTTCTGTCCTGCCCTGTCACTACGGGTGGGGCCTTAGGCAGGTGGAGTGCACCACCCAGCACCACCCAGAGCTGGGAACGTGGAGCTGAGCGGACTGATCAGCGCATAGACGTATGTAGGCACACCGGGGGATATGTGACCTGTTTGAGGATTAAAGTGTGTGTGTGCATGTGTGTGTGTGACTACTGGGTCAACAAGAATCCCTGGGGGCTGATGTGATGAAATGCAGAGGTCATTAAGCTGTGTGTGTGTGTGTGTGTGTGTGTGTGTGTGTGTTTCAGGTCAGAGTTAAGAACAAGGAGCTATTTAAGAGGAACTGGGGTGGAGAGGTAAGCTCTCTATGTCAGATATCCTCAAACACAGCAGATTCCACCTTAAAAAACGTGACCCAAGCAAGAGCCTGAACATCTAAACACTGACCTCAGATCAGTGTTAACCTTGAACTTCCTCAGTTTTGATTGTAAAATGCATCTTAGTTTAATCTAGATTTCCATTAAATGTACCTCATTATGTACCTTTTATGTTTATCTTGTTTTTTTGTTGTCTGTACTAAAAAAAAACAAAACAATAAAATTATTTTTTAATCATGTTGCTTTTTCGTGTCCATGCGAAAACAGTGACAAGAAATCTCACAATTGATTGGAAGGCAGAGACAGAGCTGTGATTGGATTAAAGTTGTCTTGTTGATTGATGGTTCATAGTTACTGGTGGAGATGGTAATGAGGATTGGCCCAGCTTCCCCGGCGCTGTGTTGACAGTTCCAGGTGAGCGAGGGCAAAGGTGTATCATCTAAAGAGGATCACTCAAACGTGGCGAGCCGTGAACTTTGCCCGCCGATCACAACCGGATCCTTCCCTGGAGGCGGGATTAACCCGCTGCTTCCTCCGCAGTCGCCCACCGGGGACGTCGACTCTGACGTGGTCAGCACCAGTTGCTGGATTGCCCCGGCTGGCTTCGCGTCGTGGATTCGCTTTGAGGAACTTGTACCAAACGATAAGGCGGACGCGAAGATTCAACCAGTCCGGCTGCTTTTGCAGGCCAAGGCCGCCGTGTGCCACACAACCCCTGAGTACCATCGACCGCCTTAACTGCCTCGTTTCTCTCTCTCTCTCTTTCTCTCTCTCTCTCTCTCTCGTCTTTCAGGCCTCCATAAACTCTGCAGGATTCGGAAACAGCCTTACCGATCTCCTCAGCCTGGGGTTCTAAAATGACTCCTCCCAGGGGTAATGCAGTCAGTTACTGCTTTAGCTACAACACAGAGTCTGGATGAAAAAACTCAACTACAGAGTTAAGGATTGTCATTAGGCTGGAACTTATTACTAACAAATCCCAACCCTCAAAACCCCATTACCCCTCTATATACCCTCATAAAAGAGCCTTACTTTGTACTCACACACACACACACACACAGACACACACACACTCACACACAGACACACACACACACACACACAGACACACACACACACACACACACACACACACACTCACACACACACACACACACACACACACACTCACACACACACACA
>JAOYMR010000004.1:3234337-3269187 GCA_025802075.1 Tenebrosternarchus preto | reverse complement strand
GAAATTGTAATTTCCTGTTTTCTAATATTCTAATTTTCTGACTTGTTAGAAAGATGGATCTTCCCTTTTGTGCTCAGTGTGGATATTTATTGCCCCCCTGAGAAATGTCCTTTCCTGCGGGAGTGATAAGGGTATAAAGTGCTACCAGGTTAAGAACAACACGTCTGTCATGAGTGTGAAAGCCCACAGCTGCCATGTTTTGGCGCACAGACGTGAGAGTGCGCATCGGAGTCCGAGACGAACATCCATAGCACCGCAAGTTCTGCCTGTGGTGCCAAATGTTCAAAGGCTTATGACCCAAGCCTGACCACCTTCCGTCTTTACCTGGCAATAACGTTTGGTTCTGATCCAAACGATCCCCTCATCCCAGCACGGTTATTCTTACGATAGGCCATGCATGCTCACAAACATCAAAGGCCCAGGTAATAAAAACATGCTTCCTGTGTACTGACGGGTATTTCCTGTGCTCCTGTAACGAACACACGCACACACCTTGAAGGCATCTCTGCTGTGAAGTTGTGGTTTTCGGTTCCATCTGTGAGTTTGTTCACGTTGGGTGTGTGTGTTTGTGTGTGTGGGCGTGCGCGTGTGCATGTCTGTGTGTGTGTGTGTGTGTGTGTGTGTGTGTGTGTGTGTTCAACATGTGTTTCTGATGAGTAAAATATAGATCTGAATTTCAAATAAAAGTAATGGTAAACAGACAGGCCTGCCACAGGGCTGGTCGGGAAGAGGATTCCTGGGAGCTGAGCTACAAGGGGAAAAGCGGAATTAAAAATATCCCAAATGGCTGGCAGGGGTCCAAGAGAGTCCGAGGGGTCAGACGGCAGATCTGACGTGGAGGGGGTCCCGGTGGTCGAAGCTCCCATTCCAGCGTCTCACCGAGGGGCTGGCGAACAGTAGCAGGCGCGGAGAGCCCTGGGTGGTTCGGGACAGCTTCTTCAAATGTGGGGCGTCCCGGCGCCGAGACGTGATGATTAATGACTCACATTAACCGCTCGGAGCGCAAACACACCACACACGACCCCAAAAAATACACACGCGCCTCGTCCGCTGGGACGGACGAGTGTGGCGAGATTCTCTTTCTTCTGTCCTTATTCATTCTCTTCTCCCTCTCTCTCTCTCTCTCTCTCTTTCTCCTCTGTTGGTTACAGTGTGTAAACTCACCCATATGGCACATCTGAGGATAATCATACAGTACACAGTCTTTCTTTATCTCACTGAATGGATATTTATTGCCTTTTCTAACGTTGTCCACATGCAGGGGAAGAGTGTCACTGAACTTAATGGTAAAGTACTACAGACATACTCTCGCTCTCACAGGCAGAGCGTAGAAAATTGTGCCAAGGCCATAGTTACTGAATATTGCAGCATTCGTAGGTGACACTGATATTTCAAAATCTAGCGCACTTTAAGGATGTTCGGGGATATTTCCGGACTTGTTATGTGTGGTTACATACAGAAATTGAAATATTGGCCCACTGCAACAGAACAAACTTTTTTTTTGTTCCAATAGCTGTCATAGGTCATAAAAACACACATTTTCAGGGCCCATGTGTTTTTATGAAGGCACTCAATACCGTATCTCCACATCACATCTCACTTCCTGTCAGCCCCCTGCTTCCAGCTGCCCTTCAGGGGAAACAACAGGTCACACTCCTGCTGAAAGGACACACTCCTGGGTCACACTCCTGGGTCACACTCCCAGGTCACACTCCAGCCGCAAGGTGAAACCGCATATATGCTTTGATGTCATGGACACTGGTTTGAGTGGGGCCACGCCCTCTATACTTCCTCCAGTTCCCACTGCTGGTCATGTGACCAGTGAGGCCAAGCAAGCTGTTTCTATTGGCTGCCATCTTTGAGATGGGATTATTTGAGGTCCTTTTTTTCTTAGCATTTTTCCCATGGCAGGTTCTTCTTTCCTGTGGCAGAATCAGAATCAGAACCAGAATCACTTTATTCTATGTGTATATGTACACACGTACAAGGAATTTGTCTTGGTGAGGGCACACATATATGACATATAACTTATTAAAACCAGCTAGGCAGCACACATACTGAAGACAGTAAATTAAAAAGCAGAAAATAAATAATAAATAAATAACTAATAAACTAGACTTCTGGATAAACTAGACTTTCAGGAAATAAGGATATCTGTACATGTCTGTTGTTAGCATATATATCAATCATATATGTGTGTGTGTGTGTGTGTGTGTATTATATACAGAACACAGAGAATAAGAGTTGCATGAATATTGTTATATATATAAAAAGTGCTGGACAGCTTTATGCCACAGGAGGTGGTGGGTTTGTAAGTTCAGTTTTAAAGTGTCCCCTGTGGTTGATGGGTGCTACAGCTCTGGGGAAGAAGCTGTGAGCCTGTCTGGTTGTGCTGCTCTGATAGCCCTGAGTCTTCTACCAGAGGGCAGTGACAGGAAGAGTTGATGTCCAGGATGAGAGGGGTTACAATTTACTTTACTAGTGCATTTCATCACTCTGCTGGTGTAAATGTCTTGGAGAGGTGGCAGGTTGCATCAATGATCTCCTCCTCCGTCCTGATTATGTGTGGCAAGTTCCTTTGGGTGGACGATCCAAACCAGATGGTTATAGATAGTGAAAGGACGAACTTGATGATTGCTGTGTCGAACTGGATCATCAGACTCTGCGCCACACTTGAGATCCCTGGATATGGTGGTGCCCAGGAGTTTGAGCGACTCCACAGTGGAAACCACAGAGCCATTAATGGTGGGGGGAGGGGGGTGTGGGTATAGGATGGTGAGGGCAGCATCTAAAGTCGATCACTTAAGACTTTGTTCCAGAACTCTGAAGATAATTTTGAAGTGTATTTTTAGCAAGCTATATTCTCTCCATTGACTTGCCAATGGTTGGCATGGTATGACAGACTCTCTGACACTGGATGTATTTTTCTCTTTATGGTAGTAAACTGATGCCTGTACTTCAGCCATTATGTTACTGATCTGTTCAGAGATTATTATTCCTGATTGAAAGTGTTCTTAAATTACTATACATTACAAAAAATTGTCATAAATTACTTTATTGTCTTTCATTGTTGCCCAGTAGTTACCAACCTAGCAGGCATAGCCAGATCTTCATAAAAAAGCAACCCAGAGGCTGTAAACCAGCCCAAACCAGCCAAATCCAGCCAAGACATTATCTCAGTACAAAACTAAAAACCAAAACATCATCTCTAAACATGCCCCTCTGAAACCCTATACTGTGTTTTTAAAATCCAACATCATGAATATGTTTTGTCTATAGTCTATTGTAGTATTTACAAAATACACTTTTTTTATTGACAGAGGTTTCCTAAACAGCTTCTTTACCAGCTTCACGGAGGCCTACATATGAGAGAGGGGAGACACCCAGTGTTGTGCGTTTGTGATGGGTCAGACTGGTATAACATTTAGGAAAAAGCAAATTGTTTCATCTGAATATGGATTTTGATATTGTTACTCTATATGTAGTTAATTAAATGTATGCAAATGTACCGGTGCCCAAGGACAAAAGATATATCAACATTTGGCAGCAGTTCAAAAGTAATTTATTTAGCCAGAAAAGCACACTGGGTGAGAGCTAATCACGTTTCCTCTGAGACCTGTAAAGCAAGTCAGCCATCTTCCTGCTAGCACAAAATCACAAACCAGCTGAACATCAGAGCGGAAATGCTAACCATCGCGCAGAGCCAAGTCAACCAAAATGGACGGGTGTCATTCAGACTCACTGGGCGTCCTCTGGTGTGTGGGAAGGTGACGGAATGACACCCGCTTCGCGCCCAATTCTCGCCCGCTCTCACCCGCTGTACCCACAGAAGGTGCTCGCACATGGAGGCAGCAACGCAGCGCTCCAGTGCATGCTGGGACGCACGGCCGTCCAATCAGTGTCGCAGCTGTTCGGAAAACGTAAGATTATCAAATGTTGCGATGTTCCGAGAAAAAAAAAAACAAGGGCAAAAAAAATTCCCCTTCATGAATTTGATATTTGATATTTTATACTAATGCTAGTGGCCTTTCTTTTCCAGTCTCCCTTACATGCCTATGCATGCACACACACACACACACAGATTTTAGCGAGTGGTAACCGGAGTCGTCCCAATAGAGACACTGATGGTGCTTTAGGACGTTTCATTGCCTGGCGTCTGTTGCGGCGGATGGGTTGAATCCGCTTCTGGACGGGCCGATTTAGTTTCAGCGTGCACATGTGCACGTGTGCGCGTGTGGGCACGTGCGAGTGCGTAACCATATATACGCGTCCGAGCGGAGCCAATCGATGGCCAATACCGATCGGAGGGGTCGCATTTCGCCCGCTCGGCAAGGCGGAGGTTTGGGTTCAGCCTGTCTGTCTGTTCACCGTGACCTCTGTGACCCTGAGGACATCTGGCCTTGCCGCCACCGCCGCTGACCTCCAGACAGTCCACCTTCCATTCGGCCTTCTCAAAGCGAGCGCGCTTACAGGTCCCAGCACAGATTCCTGCTTCGTATTGATCTAACTGCTTAACAGAAGGGCACCACATCTGTATTTTCATGTGGATTCCATATAAACAAACAGCCAATAACTGGACTGCTTCAGCTCCTGCCCGCGTCCACTGTGAACAGAAACTCTTGCGCAGACCAGCTTGGAAGATGCGTGTGCGTGTGTGTGGGATCTTTGCCCGCTGACCTGCCGTGGTTAGATTTGAACATCACTATGCATTCAGGCTGTCCAAATAGTTCACAGAAACTATCATATCAGTAACCGTTGACCTTTAAAAGTGACTGTGCAGTTTCGGTTTTTCCAACTGGCAATGAACACTTTTGAGTGCATTAAATATGTGTGTGTGTGTGTGTGTGTGTATATATATATATATATATATATATATATATATATATATATTACTGATGTCATGTACCTATGTCATGCTGATATATGTAGTGTTGGAAGACACTGCTATAGCACAGTGAGATAGGGAAGAGAAAGGGAGAACAAAGACTTCATGTTCTGAACAGGGAAGAGTGCAGTTACATTAACACTTAGAGTATTAGAGCAGTCCCTAATGTCTGCTCTGTGCCATAGGCGCTAATTTGATATTGGTGGTTTTACTGCATACATAGACGTTTGAAGGTTGTTTGAAGCTGGCTGAAGGAATGTCTGGCGACATGTAGTTTTCCTGTCGATGGCCTGTTGTTTGATATGAAAAGCGTGCTGGACTTCTGAATGCAAACAAATATCTGAACGATTCAGTCAAACCACTGACGGGTCCCTTGTGTTAGGGACCCAGACCTCGTGTGTGTCTGGGGATTTATCCTTGACGGCCAATGAAAGCTAAAACCCGTTGGCTGTAAGACCCGTCAGCTGTAAGCTTTGCAATATTCACTTTGTGCAAGCAGGACTCGAACAGCTAGTCCCCTCTAAGAAACACACTACACACCCTCCAAACTCGTGCTCGGAAGCCTGGTGGCCTCACTCCGATTGCCAGCGTTTCGCGCATTTTAACGGCATCTGCCAGGGACCCGGCGGAAAATAATAATAAAACAGTCACAGAGCTGGGTGAAGGCACAAAAATATCCCCTCGTAGGACAATAAACCGGCCGTGCAGGAAATCCAGCTGAAAGAAGCCATGTGTGTGGACGGAGCATGTGTTTCCACTCGAAACCCAGGCAAGTACAAAGGGTGTACATGGGGAGAGCTGGGGTCCCTGCCTTTCTTATGACATTAGCTAAGCAATAGAAAATCAGAAATCTAGAATTTACGTCACGAAACATCTAAACAACAAAGGTATTGATCGAAAATTTTGACATGTGAAAAAGTTGTGCTGAGAGCTAAGAAGATCAGAATATGACCTCTGACCTTTATCCTTTTCCTTGAGGGACATATTACATTCCAGTTCTAAACAGCTTAACACTTGATGGGTAAATTATGGAAAAAAAAATTTAAATGAGCAGCTGAACAAGGTTTTAGTCTCTTTAAGGTACACCTTTTTCCAGCAGTGTCATATTTTCAGATTTTTTTATGAATCTGTTAAAGATCACATTTCTGGTCATTACTGGCTGAAGCAATTTGCCTTTTCTGATCAGAAATAACCTTCCAGTTGTCAGAACCGTCTCAGATGGACCGTTTCAGTTTTTTCAGCAGTGTGTAAATGTGCGGGAGTCTTAGTGGAACCTCGTCTCAGACAGGGGGACGCCATGACTCCACCCCTCACCACACTGATCTCCTGTCAGCTCGCAACCACAGGGGAGACACAAGGGATTCTTGTTCTTCAACCGAGTGCTGATCTTAAATCAGTTATGCTGAGAGAGATTGGGGATAAATCACAGCTCTTCCATAGGGGACACCAAAATGCTTCCACTTTGGTTCATAACCTCGTGGAAACAGTGGAAATAGATACCCTTCAGCCCACAAGCTGCTGATCCTGAGTCAGTTTTGAAGTATTTCTGAATGCCACTGATTTGTAGAGTGGGTGATCTGTGGTTAGGGAGTGTTTCCTGTATGTCATCCAATGAAAGAGGCGTTCTGCAGTGTATGCAGCAAATGGAAAGAGGTCTCTATATCCTTAAGCTTTACCCAACACAGACTACTCTGTTCTGTATTTGTATGTAGTAATATATTGTACTAAGGAGAATGTTCATGAGTCTACAAAAGCTATAAGTTATAAAAATGTATGCTCAACGTACATTTTAATGGACACTTGTGCATACATAATTGTGTAAGTGGATGTCAATAATAAATTTAAATCTTTTAAACAGTGATGAGCTCATTTCTGGCATTATGTGAGTGAGAGAGTGAGAGAGAGAGAGAGAAAGGCAGTATGTTGATACATATGCACACTAAAAACATATTGATCTTCCATGCTCTTCCTACCTTCCTTAATGTTGCCCATTTATTTAATTATTCATGAATTCTCTGATTAATTTCAGTCTCTGGATGCCCCAGCAAAAAGGCGGAAAGACTGTATGTATATGATGTCAGTGTGTGTGTGTGTGTGTGTGTGTGTGTGTGTGAAAGAAAGAGAGAGAAAGAGAGTAAGAGAAAGAGATGACTGGCACAATTCATGCACAGGCTCCTTCTATTTGACATGTTTTCCATTGGGGTGCCAGTGCATGTGAGAGGCATTTGCAAGACAGTCCTGCTCTGGATCCCATCACAAACCCGTTCCCACCATGCCAGCGTGCTAATAATAGCTCTGTCAAGCAGCATGCCAGCCGCTACCAAAACACAAGGACACGATCGCCTTTACACACTGGGAGGACCCAGAGTGCCAGTCCAGTTGTGGGAGGACGCGGGGTTGGGGGGGGGGGGGTTTGGACAGTAATGCAAGGTTTGGTGTTTTGACTTCAGAATGAATCAATGAATATAGGATCAAAGGGCATAATGCATTTAAACACTGTATACACCAACACTGGGGGAGGTGCACAGGATTACTAGCCCTTTATACACAAGTGCCTGTTAAGGGCCCAAATATAGACAAATCTGTAAATAAATTCAATTCAATATAATCTACTTTAATCCATAGAAATGTTTTATTCAAATCCTTTGCAGTGAAAGCCCAACACCAGCAGACACTGGGTGTCTTCCCTTAATCCCCCGCCTTGCAGGCTGACTTTCGGGGGGGGGTTTCAGTCAGTATTGTGACTCAGCAAGTGAAATGCCTGTATGATGGGATTCAGGCTCTGTGACTGGCTTAGGGAGGAATAAGTCGGGCGTATTCCTCTCGTTGGGCGCGAACTGCCCCGTGTGGGGTGCGATGCATTTCCGATCGACTGGCCGGAATGTGGGGCAGATCCTCTGACCCTGGAAACATCCATGCGAGGCCACCGGCTGCCGACACAGACAAGCCGGCCGGGTCACACGGCATTCCAGAAGGGCCAGCGCGCGTCCAACCACACGTATTTCACACACTTAGTGTTTCCATCACCTCCTCGGCTCCTCCCACCGCTCCTCCCCCGCTCCTTGCTCTGCTACACAGACTTCCTTCATGGCACTATGGCCACGTCTGGAAGTGTGTTTACTCGAGTCTATGTTCAAAATGCTTTTTTTTGTTGCTCTTCTAAGGCTGTGCGAATGGGAGAAGCGCAGGGGGTGGGGAGGGGGGGAGGAGAGAGAGAGGAGAGAGAGGGAGGAGAGAGAGGAGAGAGAGAGGAGAGAGAGAGGAGAGAGAGGGGGAAGGGAGAGGAGAGAGAGGGGGAAGAGAGAGAGGAGAGGGAGATGGGGGAGAGAGAGAGGAGAGAGAGGGAGGAGAGAGAGGAGAGAGAGAGGGAGGAGAGAGAGAGGAGAGAGAGGGAGGAGAGAGAGGGGGAAGGGAGAGGGGGAGAGAGGAGAGAGAGAGGAGAGAGAGGGGGAAGAGAGAGAGGAGATGGAGATGGGGAGAGAGAGAGAGGAGAGGGAGAGAGGAAAGAGAGGAGAGGGAGAAAGAGAAAAGAGAAAGACAGAGAGGAGAGAGAGATGGGAGAAAAAAAGAGGAGAGAAGAGAGAGAGAGGAGAGAAGAGAGAGAGAGATGGGGGAGAGAGAGTACAGTATGTGAGATATGAAGGACAGGGCCACAGTGCTGAGCTGTAAAAGCATTTGACAAGTTTCTCTTATCTTTTGCCCAGCCTCAGTGAGGCCCACAGGCTTGTGATAGACAGAAAGAGAGAGAGAGACAGAGAGAGAGAGTGAGACAGAGACAGAGAGCACTCACAACCTTCACACCAGTGATGACAGCAGAGCCAGCCATGCCAGTCTGGGCCAGGGATGTGTACTGAACACACCGTCCACTCACCACCAGTCTGCCAGAGCTTAACTATGCCAGCATTACGTGGGTTAACAGGCCGGTCTGGACGTTCTAAGAGTGACACTGTAACAGTAATGCCATGCATCCCAGTCAAGAAAAGCACCAGCAACACAAGTTATATTTATTCATGAACACATGGCATCGAAGCATAAAACCAATAGGAGTGTGTGTCTAGGTGTGTGTTTGTGTGTGTGTGTGTGTAAGTGAAAGACTGAAAAAGGCACACAGACAGAGAGAGAGAGAGAGAGAGAGAGAGAGAGAGAGAGAGAGATGGCAAAAACATCCTTTCACCTCCTGTCTCTGTCTGTGTTTATTGATTGAAACGGATGCTTCTACATCTTCATTCTTGTAACTCTACTCTTGCGTACATTTAATATGGCGGATTGTACCACCTGGCTTGTGATGGGAGGGGGGGTGGTGTTACAGGAGTTTACATTTTGTCTCATGCCATAGATAGAAGAGGATCGCGCAGCTTTACATCGTTGCTCTGAACGTGACTGAAGTAAACAAGCCTGGGTAAGGTGTTTTAGTATTTGTCAGACCACACATCTTCCTTTTGCAGGCTTTAGTGTAGAAACCAACCCCTGCCACAACAGGCCAAACATTCAGGCTAATAAAGTGTCCGTCTTGTGCACAAACCCAATATACGACTAAAGGGAGATGACAATTAACGTGTGTTGTACAAATCACAGTCCATCCACAGTCGCATGTTGTAGGAGTCACAGCCCAACCCCAGTCACATGTAGGTGACACAGTCCAACCACAGTCACATGCTGCAGGGTGCAATCTTTGTCAAGATCACCTCGAAATCTTGCTTACACTTGGTCCAGTTTCGTTGTTTCAAGAACATAGAACAACTCAATATAAAAGTGCTGTCTGCCCATTCAAAACGTGAGTATAAACTGAAGGGCAAGGAAGGAAAAAACGAAGAATTTTAGCAAACAGTGTGAATATTATTTTTCCATTATAGTGGTATCTATAACGAAATCAACGACTTATTGCTCTGGGAGACTCAGCAAGTTCCGATCTTTTTTTCCCAAGGCCTATTCGGCTCTCAGCAAAGCTTAAACCGAAGCATGAAAGAAATCCTAAACATGTGCATCAATCGGTTACTGTAGTGCCTTAATCTCAACCATATGCTGAAACCTTTAGCCTCTCTCCGTCACTGGCCACCGCTGACCCTAAAAGCACGCTTCACACGGTGACGCATAAACGGAGATCTCTTTCCCGAGGCGCCCGCCGTTCTCACTCCTACCGAAACGGATACGCTCGAGTTTTACACAGTGATTAATCACACGAACAGACACGCTGTGCTGAACACGGCCCCTGATCACCTTCACAGCGGCGGCCGGAGGTGAGAGGAGGCGGCCGACACAGAGAGCACTTTGTGCGGGGAACACATGCGATTGTTCGTCCGGGCGACAGAGCCCAGTAGTGCACATGAAAGTGCGCATTGTGTGGCTGTTTTGACAACCCCGACGAACGACGCTGTGGATTTCCTGTTCACCAGACTTTCTGCCACTAGTAATGCCTACAGTCACACAAAGGCCTTTCTACTATACATTATTGTGTGCGTCTGCCATCTGCTGGTAAAGTATCTGTAATCTATATCATCCTTTCTCTTCACAGCAACGTGATACAACGTGCGCGTTTTCTGTTTTCCTAAAAACCCAAGTTTTAACGTGTAGGTTTTATGAATAAATACAGCCTGACAAGAAAGGTGACACGAAAGACTGTATGGGCTGTTACGTTTGTCCACATCTTCCTTTCTCTTAATAGCTCAGTAATCAAACGTGCGCATCTTCTCAAAATTTTAACCAGTAGATTTTATTAATCAACGCAATGTATTTTTTGTGTGTTGGTTAATTTTGCTCATGACACCGTGTAGCGTGAAAACATTCCCTGCCACAAATGCTGTCTCGGAGCATGCTGTGATGCCAAGCGCCAAAGCGAAGCTCATGCCAACTGGAGGAGCCCTTCAAGTCGGTAATAAAAACGAACAAGCCGCCACTTCAAAACACAGACAACCTCACACGAAGCGCAAGAGACTCACTTCGTCCGTGGGGTAACTCTGGCTAGTTGCCTGCCCTTTGAGGAGGAGCCAGCCGTGGCGCAGCGCTCGTCTCCCTCTCGCTATGGAGTCCATGGATTTGACTGGAATCTAAAGGTGATGAGTCTATCATGCGGCGTTTAAGTGACACGATTTGTCACGGGCGAAATTCTAATTAAACAGAACAAACAGTCTTAACACCCACTGGTTAGCGTCTCCAGAAGAGTGCACTGCTGGCCGGTGCGCGCGTCGTGTGGCTTGGATCTGTCCAAGATCCGTACCATATTGCATTCAGACCTCATAATGCCATTCAGGCGTGCATTCAGGCGAATTTATGATGGGGCGAACACAGTTCATGTAGATATCGAATTTAAGTAACAGATCACCGTGGCATCTGTCAAATACTCAGTCTGAGAAGAGGAGGGATATATCTTCTTTCCTTTTTCTCTTGCCGAATGTTTCAGAGTAATTATGGCAAACTTAGTGACATTTACCACACGAAGGTCGTCTTTTAAACACACACAATCCAAAACCTCCATTTTGTATGTACTTTCTGAAGCATGCGAATTCTGTCTGGCATGTTATTTGTCGTTCTGTATACACAAAGAATCCGACTAAACTTGATAATTGACGAGACACTCCACGCGCCGGCTTTCAGCGAGGTTACAGCTCGTGCTGTGATAGAAGTGGGAAAAACAACGGAGCACTGGCGCCATCAGGCCGTGATAGTTGGCACCACCGACTGTCAGTTACGGACGGATCTTCTCACATTCAAATCAAACTTCACATAATTTCCTAAAGACATAAATCTATCTCTCTCGCTCCAAAAAAACACTCATGCGGTTTTCGATTTGTAAAAACTGATACTATATGACAGTCCCTGTAATGTTTGTTCCCCAACCAAGATTCATAAGTTACGATGTCATATCTGACAATTGAGATTTTTAAAGATCAGCACTGCATGGACAAAATATCAGCAAAACTGACATCATTCAGGGAGCCAGCACAACCATGAGATATATACAGCAAAGATCTTTTTAATGGTCCCAAATATACCCACCAACTAAGAGTACACTCATGTAAAAGAAAAATGAAGATATGACAAAAAGAAAAAAATTCGATCACATCTAGAGTTCCACTCAATCTTTAATCAAGACGGGCTTACAAATTTTCCAAAAAATCTGCAGTTTCAAAGGGCAAAAAAAGGGTAAAACTAACTCTTCCCCCTAATGAGGTTTTAAAAACCTGTTCAAGTGCGACTGAAAACGTCCTGAACATTTAAAGGCAGGTCTCTGTCATTTAAAAAAAAAGGAAGAGAAGAACAGAACAAGAAAGGGGGGCGGGAAATGAAGAGGAAACCGCTGGCTTTGAAAGAGGAAGAACTTCAGCAGAGCCACGAGGACAACGATGACATCCACGATGACATCAACAATGACAACCCAGACAGCTCCGCCCCCTTGTAGTCTCCCGAAAAAAAACAAACAAACATAAAGGAACAAAGAAAAAGGAGGGGGGGGGGCAGAAAAAGGAGCAGAGGAAGGAGAGAAAGAAATGGAGATGGAGTCAGCGAAGGTGAGTGGTGGTTCAGGATTGGCTGGCCCATCATGGGTCATGTGACGTCCTTCCCTGAGAGGGGGGGCAGTGTGTCCAGGTCCAAGCCCAGGACGCTCTGTGGGGCACCAGTCTCAGTGAATGTGTGTGCGCACGCTCACGTGTCTGTTCATGTGGGTGTATGGGTGTGCAGGTGTGTGAGTGTATGTGCGTGTGTGAGGTCTTTTACCCCCCAGTACTTTTAGCTTCGTTGAAATGATCTTTTTATTAAATCCTTTTATTTGTCCATAACCACAGTTTTATCTCCCCGTCTTCGCTCTTGTTCCGCTTCGAGTCTTTCTCCGTCTCCGATTGGCACTTGGAACTCTCCACATGGAGACGTTCACGGTTTTTTTGTTCCGAGACCTTGCCTCTTGCCTCTCTCTTGCTCTCCCTTTCTCCGTTCCTCACATGGCACCACCCCTTAGACTCCGGCGAGGGGGTGGGGCATTTGGGGGGGGCAGCATTCGTTCTTTTCATCCATTCATTCGTTTATTCATTCATATTGTTGCAGTTTTGAGTTCTAGGCTGAGCGCTGAATTAAGTCTGTGGGCTCCCTCTGAGCTCAGCCATGGCGATTAAGCAGGGAGTGCTTTAAGAGCTCAGCTTCGACTTCTTGGACAACGGTGCTTCTCCCTCTTTACTGTCTGAATCCTCTTCGTCCTCGTCCTCCTCATCGTCGTCCGGGTAGTCCACCAAACCCACCAACCCACTCTGGGACAGAAAACCAAAAGGTCAGGAACTTTCCAACTTTTCCAACTCACTGTAAGAGTTCCCCTTGAACTTTCCCTACACTAACTCACCCGACACCCTGTCAGCAGAGAACACTTCTATTCTTGCTTACTGCCTTATGTGTATGTGGACATTTGTACTGTACATCTGTGCGTGCATAAATAACAGTGACGGGTCATCTAGGTGAGCTGGTGATTCACCTTAGTGGTGACAGCTGCTGTAGGCGGTGAGGTCCTGGTGCCGGAGCCGGGTGAGCCCGGAGAACCTGGGGAGCCCGGGTGCAGGGAGGCGGAGGGGGGAGACGACAGGCTGGGCTTGGGCGAGCTGGAGAAGGACAGCTTAAAACTGGGGCTCTGTCGCCCTGACAGGCTGGACTTGCCTGACAAAACTTCTTTCTCCTCGGACTCTTTCACTGAAAGAGAGGAGTGGGGATGGGGAAGGAGAGAAACTGTGTGTGTGAGATCATTTGAAAAAAGCAGATTTGCTAGTTAGTTTGTGAGTGAAAGTGTCGGATGACTAGAGCTGCATTAATGCTCCCTATGTCTGTGCCTTTAAACTCTCTTTAACCAAGTAGGCACAATGATGCTATGAATCACACTGGTATCAACTGCTCCAGTCTGTGGTTAGAACACAAGCCCATTATCATCATCATCTCCTCATAGTCTTAAGCAGCTGTTTTCTGTGCAGTAAGAAGCCAAGCCTCATACATTTTTTCCTCTCCATGAACTTGCTGATTGGGTCCATCAGGTCCTCATCATTCTTCATCTTGTCTGAGGGGGGCACCACTGCCTCGCCGTCTTCAAGGTCTTCTTCATCCGTGTTGAACCACATCTCCTCCTCATCCTCCAACGTTCGCGCATCCCGCCGGAAACGGTGGTTCCGCAGAATAGACCTCATGCTGATTACACACACCCACAAACACACAAAATAAAACCTGCATCTGGTTCATACACTATATTTCCTATCTGTCTATAAAGACTGGATTAGTCTTACCCATGGAAGTGCCAAAATTAAAAGGTTACTGATGAGTATATAGAAACTTTGCTCCAGTACAAATCTGCAATTTCATCAGTTCGCACATGTTGAAAAAGTACAAATCTCGGAGCAAATCACATTATGAACTACACTGAAATCAGGAGCACAAGGTCTTTTTCTAGCGAACCCTACAGGCAATGTTGCCATTTTTAGAATCTGAAACACCAGGTGTGTATTTGCCAAAATGAAGTGTGAGCCACCAGAGACCCTATTCTATCCTGCCAATTTACCCTGACCTGCTAGCCACACCAGCTTAGGTCAGCAGAGATGTAAAATAAAGTACTCTCACATTAGCCTTTAAATAATTTGGTTTTACAGGGAAAAAAAAAACAATAGCTTTGGCTTTCACGTCCATTTTATCTGTGGTAATCTGTGAAAATTGCAGCTATTACTTACACCATATGTAGCTGCCAAGCAAATTAGTTAAATCACATTATATTTCCTCCCCAGGAAAAGCAAGACAAGAGCCATATTCAACAAAGCTCCGAGTAAAGGTTATGATCTATAATCTGTTCCTAAATAAATAAGTAAATAAAAAAAAAACTGATTCAAGATCAGCCCTCTAAGCAGGTTTGTGAACATGGGTTATGTGTTTTTAGAGATTTTGGCGTGCACAGACCTGTCGAGTTTGGGGTTGTCCTGCCGCTCCCTCTGCTGCTCATAGCGCAGCTTCAGACCCTTAAAGGTCTGCACATAGTCCACGTCCTCCAGGGCCTTCCAGTAGTTCTCCATGATATGACCCGTCAAGGACTTCACATCCTCCTACTCGCACACGCACAGAGAGAGAGAGAGAGAGAGAGAGAGAGAGAGAGAGAGAGAGAGAGAGAGAGAGAGAGAGAGAGAGAGAGAGAGAAGGGGAGAAATGCAGAGTGGTCATTCAAGCACAATGTCATAGGAAGTCTCTCCCTTCCCTCGTCTTTTACATCTAAAATCTTTTACACTGGAGAAGCTTTTAAGTAGTTTCATTTATTTAACAGCTCTACTTTCAATCAACACATCCATTCTCATTTAATTATTTAGTAAATAAAAATGTAATAATAGCTTGTTCAGAAACCTTTAATTAATGTTACACATCACACTGACAAAAATAAAACAAAACTTCATAAAGAATACTTAAAACAGCCCTACTTTTAACACCCAACAAAAAAAAAACCCTGCTTTAGTGCCCTAGGAGCTTTGCAGGTTCATGTCTGGAGGGTTTGAGTGGAGGCCAGTGCTGGTTAATGACGGCTGGGTCACAGGCGTTCACTCACCACGCGCACATACTCAAACATCTCTATGATGGCCGAGTTGATGAGATTGTAGCGCGAGCCGTTGTTGAGGAACGCCTTCACCACTGGCTCAAACAGGAAGTTCCTCATGATGTAGCGGTTGTAGAACTCATCCTTCAGCCCGATGATTTTCCTCATGAAGCGCAGGGAACCTGGTGTGGAGCACGAGTTGGTGAGATTAGCCAGGAGCACAGCATTCACACTGCAGGTTATTCACTTCCTGCAGTTCAATCCTGAAGGCGTTTGACAGGTGCTGGCTAACACTAAACTGTGCTGTCGTCTTCGAGAACTTAACTGCATGTATGGTGGAGGAAATAATTATTTGATCCCTCACTGATTTTGTTAATTTGCCCACTGACAAAGAAATTTTAATATAATTAATAATTTTAATGGTAGGTTTATTTTAACAGTGAGAGAAGAAAATCCATAAAATCACATTCTAGAAAATATTTTAATTGATTTGCATTTCATTGAGTGAAATAAGTATTTGATCCCCTTGTAAAACAAGACTTAGTAATAGGTGGCAAAACCCTTGTTGGCAACCAGAGGTCAGATGTTTCTTGGAGTTGATGACCAGTTTTTTGCGCACATATCAGGAGGAATTTTGGTCCACTCCACTGTATATAGTGAGACTCTCACTGTACAAAGTGACCCCAACAGCCCTCCACTCTATGTAACATTCGGATGTTCACGAGGTAAACCCTAATAACAGAAATGTACATTTCTGTGTGTGTTGTGTGTGTGTGTGTATAGGACATGCATGTGTATGTATGTAATGCATGCACGTGGGTGTGCGCGCATGTATGTAATGCTTGTGTGCATGTGTAAGCATGTGTGCAATGCTTGTGTGCATGTGTAATGTGTGTGTGTAATACATGTATTTATGCAACACGTGTGTATGTCGTGTGTGTGCGTGTATGTAATGCACAAGTGTACATTTCTGTGTGTATGTGTACTCACACAGGGCTAGGAAGGCATGCTGGGAGGCAGTGAGCACCAGCACCCTGCGCAGGATGTCTTTGTTAATGATGTAGTTCTTTATGTGATACGTGTGATGTTCCACGCAGAAGGTGAGGAGCTCCACGATCAGCGCCAGCAGCTGGCACGTCTGGAAATCATCTGAAGAAGCCAACCCAGACGCACATACACAGAGAGGTGTGTATGTGTGGGGAGGTGCGTGTGTATGAGGGCATGCATTTAACAGTCTGCTCAGAAGTGATTCAACACCAGTGACGTAAAGAATGTTTAAATCTGCAAGTCAACCCACACATTCTTCCCACATTACAGCTCTCTCCCCAAACTATATTTGTTGCTAAAACTCTCTCATACACACACACACTTTTTCTCACCTTTGCTGGGTTTCTCTTCAGTGGTATTGGCCAGCAGTGGGGCTGAGAGCACATGCATGCAGTGTTTATAGAAGAAACTTAAGAACTCTGTCTTCTCCGTCTTCTGCAAGAGAGTGAAGGAGTTAATATCAGTGCAACTGATGACACCCAAGACAAATGCTACCAAAATCTGTGCTTTTTACATCAGACCAAAACGTTTCATCAATGTAACCTAACTGAAAACTCTTGCCTGATACAAATAAGTTTGATTCAGTTGTTCTAAAAACTCGAGTGGGTGAGCGAGTGGGTGACTTACATTCGCAGTTGCCAGCATGTTCTCTGGGTCCACCAGGGTCCTGAGCAGCCCCATAAGCTGAACAGCTCCCCCCAGCTCAGGGTCTGTGTCACAGATCATGTGTTCGATGATCAGGTTAATCAACAAGATATCCTGCACAGACAAGAGAGAGAGAGAGAGAGAGAAAAAGAGGTAGAACAAGGGAGAACAGAAAGTTGCAAGTACACAAACACTTTTGGTTCGGTTTCCCCCCCCAGTTAAACTTTACATATCGGTGTGAGACGGCGACCGCTACTCACGTCATCGTTCTGCTGGGACTCCTGCATGACAAACTCACGCACCATGGACGGGTTGTACTCCACCAGATAGGAGAAGATGTCAGTCGCCGCTCCACGCACCTGCACGTCATCCATCCCCTTTACAAACAAAGTGACCAAATGACCAAATGTTACAAATGACCAAATGTTACAAATGACCAAATCTCTGATGGGGTCCATTCCTGATTCATCGTTTCACCTGTTGCTTTGAAACGGAGTGACCAACCAAAATGTTCATTAAAGAGTGTATGCAACCATCATTAAGGCATTGGCTTGGGCATAAACAATGTTAAATAAACAGTTCAAATGAATGAGGAAACATCCCAGTTCCATATCCTTCAGCCAGGATCACGAGCTATAACGTTTATATTTAGGATAATGTCACCAACGGACACCAGAAGATTTGAATATGGAAACGCTAGATATCTCTGTGTTTAACAACAAAATAACTGCAATTTAAACCTGGGGTCAATAAAATTCCCTCTAGAGTTGTACATGGCATTTTTCAAAACAACATGGTAAACAATTCTGTAACATTCTATGCTTTCAATGTTGAATATAGCTTGAGGAGCTGAACGAGTGTTCTAGATTAAGTGAATCAAACTGAACGAGTGTTCTAGATTAAGTGAATCAAACTGAACGAGTGTTCTAGATAAGTGAATCAAACTGCGCATGGTGGCCAGCACAGGTAAGCCAACTGGCTGAAGCAGCGAAAAAGCAGTAAACTAGCTAGGCTGCACGGCTATGGCAAAAATGAAAAATGTTCCCTCCTGTACACTATTTGTGGAAAATACATAAGACTACGTGGGGGAGTTTTCTTAAGCATTTAGTAGAACGTTCCACTGAGAATTTAAACGTTTTTGTGTCAGATAAGATAATTACTTGTCTTGCCGTGTGACCTCATGATTTTCACAAGTTTACGTTTCTATTACAAACAGGATAACAAGCATAAAGCCTATTTCATGTAATTAATTACATGTGAGCTCATTTTAAACATTATATCGTTAGTGCTTAAAATGGAGCAATGGGTGTATAATCCAACCTAAAATTATGAATGTTCTTCTCACTCTTCGTTTTCCCTACTCAACTCATGTTCATCCAGTCAGACAACCAATACATATGTGCGCGCACACACACACACACACACACACACACACAAACAATAGCAAAAACTCCAAGAATAAACCCAAAAGAATAAACAGAGCAGTAGAAGGAGAATCGGACTGACAAAAGACCACATACACATGCTGGTTTCCTAGCTAAGAACCTAATAAAAGGGAAAGAAATATCAGAAGAAGAAAGTTTGAACTATTTAGTTTATTATATAGTAATGTAGTTGCTTTAGCAATGTTACATTTAAAAATCTAACATTCAATCGAATAAACATTTTACATTCAAACAACGGAAGGAGTCTTTGTGTGCGGGTTTTATACCAAAATATCATTTTGGTATCAAAGACTGTAATACTACACCTGGTATTAACATTAATTGTGGTATTGTGACAACCCTCTGTCCCCTCTTCCTTGGAAACACAAGTGTATGGTACAGTGGGTAAGGGTAGGCTTCAACACCATTTGTCTGGCTAAGAATATGTGAACACTCACCAGGATGACTTCTAGTGCTGGGAGGATCCCCATATTGGAGAGTGTTTTAAAGAAGGCGTCTCGGTTCTGCGGCTGTAAAGTCTGTGAGAACGCACAAAACTCCTTCAGGAAGTTTACCTAGGTGACAAAACAGCATCAGGTCAGAGTCATGGCAGCTCTAGCATTAGTGGTGCAAAACCAAGATTCCTGTGTGCTAGTGGTAAAACCTGTACCAGTTCATGCCGTTTGTCGTCGTCTGTGGCCTCGTCAGTTAGCTGTGCAAAGAGCTCGGTCAGGAACTTCTCATCATCCTGGGAAGAGGAGAGTGAGAGAATATCAAAGCCTGTGTTAATGAGGACATTGCGCCAGTGTTCAGTCTGCAGTGTCCAAACTAACCATAAATTAAATGTATTCAGCAAGCTACTTGATCTCCCCCACACATTAATAAGAAAAAGAACGTTTATCTATATAGCAGCTTTTCCCCACCCAGTCACTTTATAGAAGCACAGTAAGAAAATGTACATTAAAATATATCAAATTATGAGGAATACTGTTATACAAAAAAGGCAATGTCAGACAAGTGAATCCTCAAAATGGTTGCCAGTTCAGCCCAGTGCACAGGTTTATGTTTCTTTATATTCAGTTAAATACATAATTTTTAATTATCTGATGAGCAGACATCACTGCAAACCACCATTTTTGGAATCAAATACGTATTTACACTCAACGGGAAAAAAGTAGTCTGAGGGGTTCCATCCTGCTCCTTTATTTCTACCAAATAAAGAACGGAAAGCTCCCTAGGTTTCCATGGAAACCAAATCTCCCACCCTACCCCCACTGAAACATTACACATTAAAAGAGCTAGCAGAAACTACCGGGATTTTCCATAATGTCTTTTTTTTTTTATTATTTATTTACCAGCTGACTCGCCTAATCAGGCGACAGTACACCACCCCCCTGCTGAATGGGTCAAACTGTTATCAGATTGTTTGACTTGTTTCCAGCTCCATGGAGAGAGGAACACACAGCACAATACATTACAAACTCTGGACTGTCAAACTGCAATGCATCTGAAAGACAGCAATAAAGATCATGCTAGCCAAAGCTAACAGCACCATAAACAGAAATAATATTTAAATATATCAAATCAAAAGGATTAACCCTCTTCATTCTGAGAGTGCATCTTGTTGGATTTTTCTTAATTTTACAGTACATTATAATCAGAAAGATAATCAGGCAGAGATATAACATGCATGTCACCAAGTGCTAGGATACAATTCTAACAGACCAGATGAGGTGTTGCCGTTTTCAGTATCATGGCCTAAAACAGCGGTTAGGACGAACATGTCAGAATGAAGCCGCAGGCCAACATAAAACAAAAGTCCCCGAGTTTCAAGTCATGCATACCATTTATCTTATGAACACAGAGATTGGTCAGTACGTGCAGATTAGCTGTTTGGAAACAAAGCTGAGGATGACAGACCACTGTTTTAAACACAAACCCATAATCCATTACCTGCCATGGCAGGAATGCACTTAAAATGCCCAGTTTCGACAGCTGTACACTGTGTAATTACTGCCCAAGCTCCCTGTCTAAATAACACTGTAAAGCGGCGAGTGAAAATATAGCTTGAGCTGTACGGCACCGCGGAATGATTTCAGAACTGCTTCTGACCGAGTAAGTACATGGCACCACAGGCCGAAAGGGCAGAGTTACACCAGAAAGAGAGACTTTGTCCTTTATATTCCATGATATGTGGGTGAAGTGTATGTGATGGACTCATATATTACAGTTTAGAATATGATACACATACTGCTCATCATTTGTATGAATGCGAGATAAATAAGTGTAAATTAACACGCACTGTTATGCCTCTATTTAAATATTAATAAGCGGTGGCTGATTTTATACCACCTGGTATGTGCTCCTCCTTTGCTTGCGCGCGTGGCCATCTCGGCAATACCCACCTGGAGCATGCCGACGATCTCCACCTTGTTGAAGAAGATGAAGGAGTGCAGAGTGGAAAGCATGTTCTCCTCGAACACAGAAGGTGTGGGCAGCACCATGTCCTGGATGTACTGGACACGGTATGTCTGGTGGATCTTCTGCCTCAGTTCAGGGTCCGTGATGGGGATGACTTCCTTGAAGCGCGCCGTGGTGGTGAGAAACTCACGGTGACGCCGCGGTTGCGGCAGCGAAGGGTCAAACTCCAGGCAGCCAATCACGTCCATGATGCACTCCTCAGAGAACATGACCTCGAAGAGCGCCGTGCGGTTCAGCAGGAAGACGCCTTTGACGATGTCGTACAGGTGGTGCAAGCCCTCGCGGTTCTCCAGATCCTCACACACGCGGAACAGTTCCAGCAGCTTGCGGATGTAGCCCTCGTTCTCCAGCGCCAGAGCCAGTTTCTCGCGGCGCAGCGGTGATGGCAGTGATGAGGCCACCAGCTCCGCCACCTCCTCCAGGCGCGACAGCTCACACGGTGGCAGCTCCAGGCCTGGCGAGGACATGTCCTCAAAGCGTTCCTCCTCCGACTCATCGATCAGCTCCTGGGTGATGTCCACCGATGGGTCCTTGCCCTGAACCTGGTGATGCAAACAGAAAAACAAAACATGCATAAAATCCTTGCCTGAGCCAATCGCTATACAAAATGCAGAGCACTGACAACGCAATTTAAATATGCCAAGATCAGCAAAAGCCACTTCTCGTAATTGTGCTCAAAATTAGTTGGTACTTTTATGTTTATAAAAAAAAATTTTTTAAAAGAGGAAAAATAAAAAATTCCAGATGTCATCAAGTCACCTGACATATTTTCTCCCAGATCTCATCACACCCAGCTTTCTCTTGAAAACTGAGGGCTAGGTCATAGTTTTCAGCTTCAGACCAGACAATCAGTGTGTCCTTAGAGAGGGGAGAGAGACAGAAATGACATTAAAGTTTAAAAAGAAAATGTTCAAGGGACGTTATTGCGTTACGGGTCCTAGCCTTCGACTGTGTTTAGGCTCTACAGTGAGTTCTGCCTGCCCACCCAGAGTTGTGGTTTACATTTTTATCCAGCCATAATATACACATACACTCAGTACTAGTGTCTTATTAAGCTTTTGATATAGTGCTTTTATATGAAACTGCAACATTAAATTCAACTGACATAAAATGGACTGCTTAGTGGGGTAATATTAACAAATAACGGTGTAAAACTCACCTGCTGTTTTTGATAGGCGGTGTTAGGATTGATTTTTGACTCCAGCAACAGAGACCCTGAGAGAGAAAGATGAGTGTTTTACGTTCCCCTCAAGCTGCCAAGTGTGTATTGTAATCTAACCTGCGATGATAACTCACCATCGCTTTCAGCGCGCACCAAGAGAGACATGCCCTTTAGTCTCTCGACGTAACCGGACGACACATGCCCTGTCCCCCGATCGTCCCACTGACGGTCTTCATTAAGAGTGTAGACCTTCACCCGCCGCCGAGTGTCAGTCATGCTTGCAAGTAACTTATACCCGATGGTTTGCCCTTGATGCACTAATGCTTGGTGAACGTCTTTCGCGTAGTATGACTCCTTAGAATCTGATTCGTCAACTTGCTAAACTATCCACTGAACTAATCCGTCAAAATGTGACATTTACAGGTTACCTGTTGGAAAGCTAATGACGTCTCGCGCTAATGCAATGGTCCGGCCAGCTTAGCAAAAGCTAGCTAGCTGTTTGTTGACACTATCCACAACATAGTCTTTCAGTATTACTGAAACGTCAACAGTTAGCTAGCTATCATAGTAGTACAAACAAAACGTCCGTCTAATTGTGGATATCTGTACAAGTAAGAAATTGTGTCAGATGCTTAGCAACAGCTTACAGCGCGAAAACAGTATTCTGGTTGCCCTCTCACCTCAGCTAGCTGCTATAACCAATTCAGCCAAGTACTACTAGCTAACTAGCTAGCTCTCCTAGCAAGTCAGCTAGCAGGCTATCTGCTTGCGTTCAACATTATGCCTACAATTTATGTCTAACCCAGTGTAGAAAATTCAAAAGCGGTACCAATACCTTTATTGCCCCATTACAAACACGGCCTGTTTGTGAAATTGTGAACAAATCCGTATACACAGAAATTACAGGCTAGCTTGCAAGCTAGCAACAAGCTATATTTTGTCCAAGTGTTCCGCCATGTTCTGGCTGAGGGCCGTGGAAGGACCAGCCTCTCTCCTCACACACAAATGGACATTTCAAAATGTATCTGGTCGAATATGCGAACTCGTCAAACTTTCCGGTACAATAAATGTCTTATGAGATCACCGAGCACCATCAAACCACTACGTCTAACGAGAGTAATTATTAGCCCCACTGTAAGTATTCGGCCATCTTGGGTCCCCTCAGAAAGCACGTACGGGGTTTCCGTCGCTGCAATAACAGGGCAGCCCGCCACAATTTAAAGGTACAGTACACTACAACGAAATGGATGGTTAAAATGTTCAGCAACAAAAGAAAACAAAGGCAGTGGTGGTAGTGAAAATGTTACATATCCATCTGCGCTCCGTCCGTACCTGAAATGGTTTGCTTTGCTGCAATAAATCTTGGGACCCCAACCCAAATGGCACTTGTGTGTGTGTGTTGCCCTATTGAATATTTTAAATAAAAAATAAATTAATCTATTAAATAAATGCATAATACATTTTACTCAACATTTTTATTGTACTAAAAAAGTCACATAGCCACTTAAACACAGGTATTAGCCAACATATTTAAATGTAAAATGTTTCTTCACAACATAAAAATGCAAAAAGAAATCTTAATACCACAACCAAAATTAATCTTTCAAACAAGCCTTTTCACACAAACATTTCAGTAACAATGCATCATAAACCTGATACAAACTAAGGAAAAAGATGTAAATTACCCAATGTTGCATGCTTAGATGATTTAATGGAGGTAAAGGTAGCCAAGGAGGTCTTAAGTAATGAAACATTTTTTCTGAGAGTATTCATAGTTGCCTAATTTTGTGCACTACTCCTACTGGTTTGCAGTAGTTTCCTGAGTCACCCGTCACTCTCTCACTCTTGGTGCAAATTAAATAAAACTCGCTTGTTTACTTAAATAAAAAACATTAAGCCATTATACTTACATTTTTAGATTAGGTAAGCAAAGCCCCCTTTTCCAGTGTTTACTGGAGAACTACAAAAAAGAAAGTTATACAAATTTTAAATTAGGAGATATAAAAAGGGGATGGGGCCATTAAATCCTTCTAAGCTTACCCACCTGCTCAGTAAATTAGTCTAATTATGTCCCACTGAGGGGCCTCATTATGTATCCTGATGTTATATCCATCTGGGTTGACAGTACACAAACGAGTTGTATCGTAATATGACCCAAGTACACTGGGGACCTGGTTTCTCAACAGCTTCGTAGTAAAGATCAATGGAACATGGCAGAGAAAGTTAAAACTAGAACTCTGCTTCAGTTAAGATCTTAACCCTACGATGCTTTTGGGAAACCCAAAATTATCATTAACCCAAAGTTAATATGGCCCAATGATGCAGTGTAGTTCTGATCAAGTTAACAAATGACAGAATAATTTCTGCAGCCCCCATGATTCTTCCCTTCATCCTCTACTTCCCAGCCTGCTGGGCCTGACGTCGCAACAGAACATAAATCTTCTCTTTGATCCAGTCTTTGTTGTAGGGCTGGTAGGTCTGTGTGTCAGCCCGGTACCTGTTCATATAATCAAAAATAGTTCACGTTTACAAATATCTTGCATACCTGTTCTTTGCATGATGCTTCCACATAATTTAGACAGACACTTTGTTCAAATTAAACATCAAATCTATGTATAAACGGCACCAACAGTGTGGTAATGCACCTTTACATAAATTCCTCATAGCATTTCAGATCTGATTATCCAAAAACAATATTTTTCCCAGGACACCTACACCAGACAGCTGAGATCAGCGAGATCATCCACAAAGTCGAATAGCTGGCTGATGTCATAAGTGATAGAGGGACTGTTGGGGTTCATTCTTTTCAGATGCTCCTCATACATCTTACACACCCCTAGTAATAAGAGAGGAAAGACGGTGTTAAGGTTTATTACACTCTTATTATGCTTAGCTAGAAAAACGATCTATTAAAGATAAACGTCAACTAACTTAAAAAGAGAGCTCACCCTCCATGCATTCATTTACAGACTCATAATCAGCATACGTTCTTCCTTCTGGCCTTTTTGTTGGTTGAACTAGGAGAATTGTATGAGACTAAGAGAGAGAGAGAGATGGCCTTAGCAGTCAGAATAAATGTCACGACAAACAGGCGCACCCACTGATGTTTCCGTGGATGCACGTCGAAAATATTCGAGGCCAAGCTTACTAAAGTGCACAAACTAGCTAAACAATTATTTATAGCTAGCTATCATTGAATATAGTTTAACTGAGAATATTTTACCCTCGCAATGCGCTATGCAAACCTTTATATAACAAACGTAAAAACAATAAACCTTTAGAGTAAAGTTCTGAAGTTGGTAATCAAATTGACTGTTTGCTACCTTGCTAGGTAACTACTATAGCGTACTGGTCATCTGGCATAGCTAACTAAAACACAACTTATGGTAAGACCAATTTCAAAGGGATCCCAAGCAGGACGTTAACAAATCGTAATGAACTTAACATTTTATGTTTTAGTAAATTGGTTAGCTAGCCTAGATTAGTTATGGAATCGAGGCGGCTAAGATTCGATGTTAGCTAGCTAGCTATTAAACATAACTGACTAGAGAGCTAACCTAGCTGTTTTATTGTTACACTAGCTACACAGGTGCTTATCACACGCTGACTTTACTCACAGCTGTCTACATTAACCACGTGCTTTTTTCAATATGAATCAAAGTTTTAAATATTCACATTAAATACATACCATGCTTGGGCCTTATACAAAACTAGCTAGCTAGCAAAGTTGAGAGTGCCTCTAGCGATTGGAGCGGTTCTCGAACAGCAACAAAAATGAATGGCTTTCTGCAACAAAAGTCTATTTCCTCTCCCAGATGATATCCTCCCCCTATTTTCACGATAAAAGTCAGGTGCCCATAGGACAAAAAGCCCTACATTTTTTAGACAGTTAAAGTACAGAGCGTCTAAGGGATATTGATTGATATTATGTTCATTCGCAAACTTTTGCATTCCCTAGAAAATATATTTTGAGTTTGCTTGCAAAGCAGTGTACTGTCTAGGACACAGTAATCCTTCCTTCTATATTCCTCTTGTATTTCAACAAATGTTTCAATTTTCACTCATTAATAGCATAATCATGTTTGATTTTGAGAAGGCACAATCTCTTTTTTTCAGTTAAGATACACGTAAAATTGAATGAGCTAAACTATCTTTGCTTTATTTATTAAAACTTTCAAGTAATGATGTGATTGTTTAGTCAATAAAGCAAAATGTATTTTGTTTTTAATGACAGAATTAGAAATGGTTCATGTTAGTTTTGTCATACAGTGACAAGATAATGAATATGGCACTTACATTTCCTGAAGCAAAGCTGTTTTTTTAAATGTTGTTTTTTTTTTTTTTATCAAAACATAGGCCTATAGAAAAAAAATACTACAAATATATTTTAAACCATAGTGTTGATACTTCTTGTATTGTACTTCTTGATACTTCTTGGACAAACATGTGTGTAAAACCGTTCCCAAACCAGTTTCTTAAAGTTGTATCACATTTGAGGTGTAGCTGAATTGAATGCAACACCTGGTAATTCTTGTCCCCAGTACTTATCAAAATAAAGTTATGCCCATAAATGTATTTATATAGTGCTTTTTACAACATGATTTTTACAATGTAGCTTTACAAATGTTTGGGTCCAGAACATTTGCAGATGAACCCAAAACATTTCCATGGAAATATTTTTTTTTTCTATTTGAGGGAATATAAAACATTTGTGAGAAAACTAAACTTCTGGAGTTTTTTTTTTTTTGTTTTTTTTTTTGACAATGCCCTTTAGAGGCTCTGTATTAATCCAGTTTTTAACATTAGATTTTTTGTTTAGTATCCCAGTTTTTAGTAATGAATAATGCTTTGATTATATCCAAGGAAACAGTATTTGATCTTTGATTAAATATTACAAAAATGACACAACACTTTTGGTTCTTTAGCTAATTTTAATTCCATTCCTGATTGAATGCATGTCAGCTCTTGTACGTCCATCTGTACAACATTCTATGCACCTGCTCATGGGTAATTCTTCACTTGTGATCCTCTGTAGCCTCTCATTGGTTATGACTCTCGGTAGGTGGAGCCTCTGAGGACAGGCCGACAAGTTTGTTTGCACTCGTCCATGGAGATGAAGTTGTTGTCATTGCCCTGACAACCACCGTACCAAAAGTGCATGCAGGTGCCGGGGGAGGAGTCAAAATAGAAGCGTGACGTCCACTCATAGCAGGTGCCTGCATCCCGTGGCAATGAGCACATGTCAGAACGGACGGTGGAGTAGCCCTGATGATGCGGGAAAGAGGGAGAGATGACAAAGAACTGGAGAGGATAACCAAATCATGAGAAGAGGAGGTAGGGAAAGGAGAGCATGAAGCAAGAAGGAGGAGATGGAGAAGTGGAAAGGTGGGTGGAGAGGAGCGTCCTACCCTGTGGTTGAACTCGGGGCACCCTGCCCTCCTGAAACCCTGAGCAGGAGTTATACCATCCAGACAGCAGCCATACCTGGCCGCAAAAAAACACAACCACATGGGTGGAGGTGAATAAACCACAGACACTGTCACAGACCAGACTTACATTGAAGGTGTCCCTATTTAGAGTGCAATCTTAAATTTCTTAAAAATTTTAAACCTTGCATGGGCTACACCACCACCTCCCCTTTTGGGGACCAGAGATTCTTACCTCCATGTTCTTCACAAATACATCTTTGTATTTGCTCTCATTAAAGCACATGTACACACATACATCCATATACATACATACATATACATGTAATTAACAGATTTCTTTTCCTTTCTATTCTTATGGTCTTTCAGGTCCATATCCATAGTAGTCCATCCATAGTAGTGTGGATGCTGTTCACAAAGTGGTGGTGACACTTCGCTCTTGAATCCCCCAGTGTTTCCCTCCCACCTTCCATATTCTCAAAATTGTTACTTACTTTTGTGAGATACTGTACTACAGGCATTAGATATGCACTGACATGGATGGGCGGACAGAACAGATACAGATGTTTTAAGATTATTAGGTCTTAGACATGTACCTAACATTGAAATATGCACACTGTATCAAAGAAAGTGTCAAAATTGAGTCAAATATGACGTATACTGTATATTAGTATATATGAATTTAAAAAAACAAATAAATAAAAACTTGATTCTAAGAATGAATTAAAATAGATGGGCACTTATTAAATGAACAAACATGCAATATGATAAAAATGTTAAGTTTGGAACAGAGACATGTGAGGGTGATTGTGAATGCATGAATGTATGTGTTGTATGAATGTTGATACCTGCTTCTACTGCAAACATCTCCACCACAGCCCTCGCCTCTCGGTCCTGAAGCAGAGGTGTGGCCATCGGGACAGCAGCCATAGTGCGACTGAGCACAGTGTGAGCCAATCACAGGGTTGTTTGGTCTGTAAACTAACCATTCAAGATGCAGGAATCAGCGGATCCCACCCACACCACCTAAATCATTTCCCAGTGGGTTCCTTTTAAATGCATGTGATCAGTCTCATTTTACTATGCTCACCTGATGATTCATGAGGTACAAATCCTTGCAGAGAACTTTCATGATCTCCAGGGTCCTGGACACTAGGCACCACTATGGCAGAAAATACAAACACCCTCGGATACCTATTTGTTTGTTGCCCATGGTCACCCAAAACCCCTTGCAGTGGGGTGCAATGCAGGACGTTCCACATGCTCACTCTGCGCTCCTGGGCATGGCTGCGTGTTACATCGCTCTGTGGCGTGTGGTTTGGGGTGACTGGAACAGCGCTCGTCTTCATACGGGTTTTGGTCCAGGTCCATGCACACCACTTGCCGCTCCCGTATGCCGGTGTCGCAGCTCTGAGTGCACTGAGAGACCGAATGAAGGCTCAGGCGAGCCCATATCCATTACAACACCCCAGGTTGGATACCGTATCATTCCCTCTCTCCAACTTCAGCCCGAGGTCGCTCTTCCTCAGCTACTATGCAATAGCTCCAGCTTCCATTAGCTAAATCCTTATTTTAGCCTGACTTTAACTGGGGGAGAAAAGGGGCGGAGATAAGCGTAGGAGGCGGTCTCTCCTGTCTCACCAGGGTCCAGTCGTTGGTATGGAAGTGTAAGATCAGCTGACAGGCAGGCCTTCGACACACCCGGGTGTCTGGCGGGCGCTCCAGGCCACTGCAGTGGAGATCAGGGAGGCGCTCCCCTCGTCCGCCGACACACACCACCTCCCGTTCCTGCCGGCCCTCCCCACACGTCACTGAGCACTGGGAACCACAGCACGAATGCCTCCATTACGAACGCAGGCTCGGCTGCCATAACCTTGGGAATGGGGTTTGGTGTCTGTGTCTGTGTGTGTGTGTGAATAATTGTGTGTGTAAGTATGCACGGGTGCGTGTGTGTGCAAGTATACATTTATGTATGGGCATTCATGCATGTGTGTTAGTTTGTGTGTGTGTGTGTGTGTGTGAAGGTGTGTGCCCCTCACCGTACTGTAGCTCCCCACACTGTACTCGGTACAGGCGTGCTGGCTGCAGGCTCTCTGCTCTGCCGGCCTCCTCAGCCCCTGCGCTGTGCAGTGAGAATCATCCACCACGTGGCCGTTCAGCTGGCAGCTCACACTCCGTGTCTGGCTTCCACCACCGCACGTGGCTGAGCACTCTGAATAAGCACCGGATTCAAACCTGGGCTCAAACACACACACACACACACACAAACAGAGTGACGTGCTGTACAGTTAATGACTAGGTATGTTAACACAGTCACATGCAAAGGGAAATTGCCCAAAAGTAATGTAACTGAAAGTAACAGTCCTTGCTCAGTATCCAAGCATACATGAAGAGAAATGAAGATACACACCCATGCACAGCACAGACCTATAAGTGTTTGTGGCATTCAATAACACAGAGGCGGGGTCTCTCCCAGCAGCAGGAGGTGTAGGATTAAAAGCTACTAGCTCATCATGCCTCACCGCCTGTAACCAAGACGACAGCAACATAACAACATCAGTGCTTCTGGATATATGGTATGTGTGTGGGTGTGTGTGTGTGTGTGTGTGTGTGTGTGTATGTGTGTTGGTGTGTATGTATACACTTGCCCAGCAGACCCCCTCCACACAGATATCTCTGCGCCCCACATAACACAGAGTGCCATCTGCAACCGCGGAGCGATGGCGGTAGTAGAAGTTTGTTCCGCTGGGCACACACACCAGCTCACATGGGTTCAAAGCTGCACCAGGCAACACACACACACACACACAGTGGTATTATTTCACTGTATGTTTAACTGGTCCACACAGACAAGAACAGGCTCACATAACCTTAACTAGCATTCACATACGGTGTATTTTCAAAAATGTGCCTGTATGAACAGTGACTGGCACGGCTGTTTATAGTACTATACCTTCATAGTAAGGTTGCCAAGTGTAGTGCTTCCCGTAGAAATCCATCTCATTGAAGCGGGAGCACTGTTCCTCACGGAAGTCCGGAGAACTGGATGGACATTCCTTTTATGAGGTATAACAGACACAATGTTGAATGCCTTTTTGTCCAAACAGATGGACACAGTATGTGTGATATTAATACATTTCAGAGTATACCTGAGTACTACATATCTTATAGGACTTGGAAGGTCCTACACAGTTGTGTCCGCCATCTGTCCTGTAAACAAAAATGGGCAAATCTTACAAAGGAAATCACACATTCACTTTTACACACATATCCACACACACATGCATGTACACAAATACACACACAAAAACACACACCTCATGGTGTTGCAGGTCCTTGTTCGGATGGCCACTCCTGTGCCACAGGTGCGACTACACTCCCCATAAGGTCCATATTCTCCCCAGTAGTCATTTCGTGGTTGCCTTAGCTACAGTACACATATATACACACATGTACATATTCCCCAGATCAAGTTTACATTATCAAGTTTACAGATAACACGATGATGGTGGTTGTTATCTCAGGAGAACATGAAACAGTATATAGGAATGAAGTTCAACCTGCTTGTACGGTGATTTTTGAGTGAGTTTATTTTCTGAACAGCATAATGTCAGTCTTTGGACTTCATCCTTATTTGGTTTTTCAAAAACCAAAGAACTTATTATAGATTTCAGGAGTAAAAAAAAACGTATCTAGTCCCTATTCATATTAACTAAGTAAAATGCATCTCTGATTACAGGTTCGTGAGAGTGCACATAGCTGAAAATGTCTGTTGCACTTCCAACACCATCGCTGTAGTCAAGAACACCCAGAGACAGAGAGAAAGAGTAATCTGGATGAGATCCTACTGGTGTCTACCACTGTTCCATGGAGATTGCAGAGCTGGTGCATTTCTGCGGGGTTCGCAAATACTGCTCCTCGTCAGACAGGAGAGCATTTCCAAAAGGTTGAAATGTTGAAGGTACCTCAGGTCCATTAAATTAAGAATAAACACACTTAATGATAATTTTACCCCAGAACCATTATAGCACTGCCCAATCTTGAAGTTTCAATCATGGAATGAGAATCTGATGTCCTTGGTCTCAAAACACTCTTTCCTCACTCCTGCATGAGGAACTCTACATACATACAGGTCATCCAGTCTCCACATAAACACATAGAACGCATCTCACTTGGACTTCACATACCTCACTGAAACACACTATCCAGGTCCAAATTCCAAAGCCATAAAATCTTATAGGTTTCTAAAGCGGTTTCCCTCATAATTACACTGTTCAGAACTCTACTGTCCAGCGCTGAATTTTACACACATAGCGCCCTCGGAGGAACTTGAAAGCAACACTAAAACATATGAACTATCATTAGTATATTGCATAATTGTTTACTCAATTAGACATAAAGAGGATTCCAAACAGCTTCTATCTTCTACTAAAAGCGCACAGGAAGACCAGGGGGTTAGAAGTAATCTCCAACTGACTTCCTACTGCACAAACGGTCAAATGCATATGTTGGCTAAAACCTGAGAGATTATACACAGGGAAAATGGGGAGGGAGCTGGTTGGAGGTGAGGTGAGGGTTAAATCACAAAACATAAAACGGGGGAGTTGATGTTACTCACAGAAAACACTGCTGATGTGAGAAGGTGCAGGAGCCCCAGGGCTGAGAGGAGCATTGTCTACACACACACACACACACACACACACAATACATATACACATACACATGCACGCAGCTCAAACGTCACAGTTGCATGTAAAATAACTGTCACTTTCAGTTTTATCTTAAAATTCACAAAAAAATGAACATTCACATTGTATTTTGCAAAGTGACCTAGTAGGGGAAGGCATGCAGTTAATTTAAGCAATCTTTTCAAACCTTTCTGAACTTTAACACAAATGTGAAAAATACATTTTGCATGTTACACTGAATAGTTTGATCCTAGAGTTTGAAGTCTTCATGAAGGGATTAAATTTAGTACAGCAGCTCCTACCATCTGCCTGTGTGTCTCTCTGTCAGGAACGAATCCAGTCACCTCCACTGCAGAAGAACACTGATGCTGCCACTCTCACTCTGGACTGCATATCTTAAACACACACACACACATGCAAACACATGTACACATGCACGCACACACGCAGACACACACACACATGCATACACACACATGCACACACAGTTAAAATACTCCCTTTTACAATTAAACCCTCTCAAAAGGTAGACATGCCATGTCATCATGTTTACACAGAGTAAAGAAATCAGAGATTATTTAACACTTTAAATGCCAAACCTCAAGGGAGAAGTAAATGAAGAAGAAATGGAAAACTAAATAACTAAATGACTCCTCATACACATTCCTTGTACAAATTTCACCCAACTTTCAAATCATAGTAAAAATTTATTTTTAAAATTTATTTAAAAATTTGATCTCTAATGACGTCTTTAGCATTTGTGATGTGATAATTACCATATATTCACGATACAGCAAGAAATGCAAATATGTAATTGGTTTATATGTATGTCTTTTTGTTATTTGTTTAGTCCTCACATGTTCACTTGTGAATTTTTTAACTGAGACTTTGTAATTGGAACACCATTGCCCTTTCAAATGAGTTTTTATGACCCAATAAAAAGCAAAACAGTAAAAGTAAAAAATAGAAAATAAACCCTCTCACGTGTGTGGGTGATGATCTCAGATCTCAGAGAAAATGTGTTATCGTGGCAGCAGGAAAGGGGCTCCAACATTCACTCCACAGATGTTGCATATAGCATGGCCCATTGCCACTAAACACAGTGTGTTAAATCATGAGGTGAGAAGCAGCATGACAGGATTCAAAAGGTGTTATTTTGAGCTTCTTAATTCATCAGCAGTCAAGAAAGAGACAGTTGTTCATTTTGGGGTGTGTGGTGGGGCATCTGAACAATACTCCATGTGGTTTATGTCTCCATTTTCAAGGTACAGACTGTGAAGGATGGTATAGCAGACTTCAGGTTCAAATTCTGGGCTTACATTCAGGGCCATAAAAAATGTGAAACGTCAGTGGGTTTTTTTTTTGTCATATCTGAAGCTGTTTCGATAATGGATGTGGCTCCATTGAGCTTTTGGTTGAACTGTGCTTGCGCATGGTTCTGAGCAGGCTCATGGTATGGGGTCAGGAGCCAAATGGGAGGGGTTAAACACAGATATCTTCCATCCTCCAAGATGCACTTTCCCTCTGAGGGGAACAACTGCTCAACATGCACGGGGCTGTTTCTTAACGCGTTATGCCCTAATGCTGATCAGCATGGATGTAAATAGCTTCCTGTTGAAATAACACTGCACATTGGTTGAAAGTGGTTTTAAGTATACATGGCAGCCCTCAATAGCCCCAGAAACCACAATGAAAACTGAGGACCCTGGAAATCCTTAACTAACAGCCTCTGTCTCCTCATTGGTTGGAAAAGCTATGACCTTCTACATGATCACCAGAATGGACTTCATTACTCTGTACTGTTGTCTTGTGCAAACCAGTATAGAAACACGAGCACCTCTACATTCTTGCCACAACCATGTTCTAATTCATGCTTCAACACTACAGTGAGTGTGGAGATGGACTGGTGAGAGAGACGCAGCTCTGCTCTGAGGCCACCAGATGCCTTTTTTGGCATCAATTGGCACCAATGGGTTCATCATGTAGAATAAGGTGGGGTTTCCTTTCTGTAAACATTCCTAATTTTCTAAAATAATTTAAAAAAAATCTGCTTTACCTTTTTTATCTGTATTTATCTGTTTTGGCTGTCCCAAACGCTGTTGCTGGAGTAGCCTGCTCTTCACATTTTCTCCCTCTCCCACAACCATCTGATCTGATTTCAGCCTTGTTAAATATTTAATTAGTTGAATAACAAGATCAGCAGCAGCTACTCAAGGACCAGGGGGTATTTCACAAAACTAATTGTTAAAACATATCTGTTTACACTGTGTGCATATTATATATAAAGCTTAAATCTAATATTTTAATCGATTTTAAATGTACTTTTTGGAGCATTGAAAGTGGTGTTGCTTTAGAACGATTTAAAATAATAAACAGTCTAAGCTGATACCCATATTTTGCCGTAAGTGTCAAAATTTGTGTTTTCTCCTATTAATGAATTGGTATTCATTTAGAAAAGTGACGTAGTCAACATTGCGGCTAATGCTGTATCATAGCAACGCAAATGACAACACAGGCAGTTTGCTTGTTATTGCCAGAAAACAGAAACAGTTGTCCCTTAG
>JAOYMR010000004.1:3185546-3195649 GCA_025802075.1 Tenebrosternarchus preto | reverse complement strand
GACTGAGCTTGTGTGGGTCATGTGTGTTACTGAGCAGGGTTACTGTTACTGAGCAGGGTTACTGTTACTGAGCAGGGATAGTGTGAGCTGGCAAAAACTGTAAACTGGCAAATGTACTGCATTGTAATTTGGTCGTAATTCATTTGTATTTCAACTGTATTTAGCTTGTATTGAAATAATACATTTGAATGGTATTTGAATTGCATTCAGCTCATGTTTGAGTTTATTTGGGCTGGGTATGGCCTGTATTCGAGCTGCATTGAGTTGTGCTTGAGTGCGTTGCTGAGCTCCCTCACCGCCTGCATTTCGGTGATCTCTTTCTGGTACTTGATGATAGTGCTGTTCAGCTTATCTCTCTCACTGCGCAGCTCCAGCTGCAGCTTCCTGTTTTCCTTTTCCTTCCTGCGCAGCTCGCTGTCGTCTCCACGGTGACCACCACGCACAAGATCCTTCCGGTTCATGATCTCGGCCAGCTTATTAACCGCCTTTTCGGGGAGGAGGGGTGTATGAGTATTATATATTAACGATCCACGCTTAAACCATATAAATATCCTTAAATAAATGTAGCATGACCACAAAAGCATGCACAGACACTCCCAGCTCACAAGCCCCGTTTAAGGTGTGCGTTTCGACTTTAAGCCCCACCCACCTGGATCTTGAGCGTTCGCTCTGACTGCAGCTGCCTCTCAAAGCTTAGCTTCATGCTGCTCACCTGCTTCTCCTCCTCCTTCATTTTCTGGAGCTCTGTTCACAAAAACTAAACTTCACTCCACTGTTCTTTCCGTGTTCCCTTCAGGACAGTCTCGAGGCTGACATTCCCAAGGGAAACGTCCTGATTTGTTTGCAAGATTATGTAAACCTTATTGCTTTACGGGTCATCCAAGTGTGCTGTTTGTTTAGAGCATCTGGCAAACATCTAGCAAACATTCAATTGAAGTGCAAATTTGATATAAACTGCACAGTCCTGAAGAATTTCTGCAGTGGACCGAAGGAGACTAACCAATTCAGCACATTAAGCGAGCGTTCCTGAAACGCCGGCACACTCACGCTGCTGGAGATCTTTGAGCTGGTTGTTCAGTTCGCCCTTCTCACTGGCAAGGTTGGCTACGTCCGCGGTCAGGGTGCGGTTAGACTCCTCCAGCTAACCCATACACAGGACACAGGGACACGGAGACAAAACGAAACAGTAAGTCCTCGCTTCTCAATTTAAATCATGCTCCCCACCTCCTCCCTCTCCTCCTCTCCCTTCCCGTCTCCCTCTCGCACCGAGCTGATGGTGTTGTCCTTGTCACTGAGCTCTTGCCGGTGTCGCGCCATCATGTCTTTGATCTCCAGCTCCTTCATGATCTTTTCCTTCTCCAGGTCTGAGTACTGCTCCTCGGCAATGGAGCGTGCCAACTGCTCCGAGTCTGCCTTCGTCAGGCTCACCTCCAGCTGTGATGCGAGCGAGTCCCTGCACACGCAACATACACGCAACACACACACATACACACACGTGTGCACACACACATACATTACACACACACATACACGGTTATATGCATGCACAGTAAAGCACGTATTTTTGCATTTTATGCAAACATGTAAGCAATCACCTTCCCATATCCATTGATTTATTGTAAAATTATATTCTATGCAATGACCACTGTATGCCACTAGGTGGAGTCAAGTGTACTTTCAATACATTCTGTCATTTCTAACAACTGAAGCACCAGCATAGGTCAAGGAATGAGCCAGCCACAGCAAATAAGTATATCTCTTAGTAAACAAAGAATCAGAAGTTCCAATCTGATACAACTGCTTAAAATCTCCTCTGATTACATTTTGGAAGGAATGAGTGAACTCCTAATCAAATTTAAGTGAAAACAGAATCTTTTGCATAGACTGAAGGATGTGAAACAAGCTGAAATGTGCACTGCTGTTGTGCAGACAGAGCATCAAGAGCTACCAAGCTCCAAACACACTCCAAGCACCCGCTCATGCAATCGAGTGCAGTGTTTCCTGCCACTGGTCCAGCACGACCCCCACAGCCAGTGATACGGTAGGGAACCTCCTACAGGGGTCAGATCCAACTGAGAACTCTGACTCCACCAAGCCAGGTCATTAGGAATGTGTTTACTAGAACCAGATGTTAAACACTCCAGGAGAGGGCCTTTGGCAAACCCACACACACAGACCTCTCTTCCTGCAGATCGTCTACTCTCTGCTGGGCGCCCTGGAACAGTTTCGCCTTCTCTTCACTCTCTTCCTTCAGTTCCCGTATCTGAGTCTTATACAGTTTCTGCAAACAGAAGCAGATGTTTTTCACACCTGAGCATACACCCACAAATCCACACGCATGAACACGCATGAACACGCATGCGTGCTGGCAGGACACAAAAATGCCAGACATACTGTGAAATACTGTTCAGCCTCCAGCTGGTCCTTTAACTCTTTCAGGTGTAGATCAGCCTCTTCCCTCTCCCTGATTGGACAGAGACAAAGACAAAAGTGATAAAACATTATTTTTTTCTCAAGGAGATCGACAAATAATCCCTACAGCCACACCCACAGACACACACACTCAAACCCACACACACCCACATACACATACACCCACCCACACCCCTCCATCAAAGATACACACACTCACATACACACACACACTCACACACCCATACACTCCTCCATCAAAGATATACACACGCACTCACATACACACACACACACACACACACACACACACACTCACACACACACACACACACACATACTTGCGCAGCTCCTGGTTTTGTTTCTCTAGGTTGAGACGTAACTCCAGCATGTGGTTGAGTTCTTGCTTCAGTTGTTTCTCAGAGGAGCGCAGAGTGGTGACCTCCTGCTTCTGGGCCTTCAGGTCCGCATACGACAGGTTCCTCCGCTGGGTCTCCTGCTCCACGCGCACAGTCAGCACGTCCACCTGTGCACACACACATGCACATATGAATACATATATATATACACACACGTACATGCACGCACGCACACACACAGACATATACACGCATGGATACACACACACGTGAGCACACATGCACACATGCACGCACACACATATACGCACAAAGAAAACAGAACAACTGTTTGTTTTATAAAAGGACATATCAAATACGACTGCAAAACACCTTGACACATAAAAATACTGTTTAAACAAAATATGAAAACTCGCTGTTAAAATCTGGAACTCTTCCCTTGCTTGTGAGTAGAAACACATATTACTCTGCTTGAGAAAACAGTTTGGCAAAAAGTTGCCAAGCTGACAGGTAGACAGACAGGTAGACAGAAGCCAGACAGACAGGCGTGCAGACAGACCTCCTCGGAGAGCTTGGTCTTGTGTGAGCGCAGCTCCTGAAGCTCATGCTGGGCCTGCTTGTAGTCACAGTCCAGGACGGAGTGCTGCTTCTCCAGCTGCATCAGTGCACCTTCCAGCTCCTGCTTAGACGCACGCTCCTCCTTCAGCTTACGCTCCATATCTGTTACACACACACACACACACACACACATACATGTGTACATACACACATGCGCAAACACACACATCCCGATGAGGTTGTTTCCATGTACGATGCTACACTAAGATGTCAGTGTGTAAGATGATGTCTTGTGCTAGGCTGGGGCTGTTAGCACCTCTCAGCACTTCTGACTTGGCCTCCTCGATGGACTGGTTGAGCTTGCTGTGGTCGGCCAGGCGCACTTTGGTGTTTTTGTGCTCCACCTCCTCCTGCTCTAAGCGCTGTACAGCTGATTTGAGTTTGAAGGTCAGATCGATCTCCTGCTGACTCCTCACCTAACACGCACAGACAGGGCCACAGAGGTTACACATACAGACACACTCCAAGAGACACACATACACATACACATACACACACACACCTTCTCCAGGTCGGTAAGGTCTTCCTGTAGCTGCCGTTTCTCACCCTCCGCCTTGGAGAGAGAGCTCTTCATCTGCTTCAGCTCCTCCTCCAGACCCAGCAAACGAGCTGAGAGAGAGAGTGATAGATAAATAGATAGACAGATAGATAGATAGATAGATAGATAGATAGATAGATAGAGAGAGAGAGAGAGAGAGAGAGAGAGAGAAATGAAAATTTTCTGAGATGTTATGGGTGGCTGGAAGACAAGACAAACGATGGAGGAGCTCTTTCTGCTGTGAGTCGAGACGTCACCCACCTGCCTCTGGGCCAGGGGCTGAAAATACCACTCATCTAGTATTTACTCACACTGTGAGGTGCTCCACCCAAACACACACACCCACGCGCACACAACGGCACCAAACAGCACAGGCAGACAAGGGACCAGTGTGTCTCCCAGAGAGAGAGAGAGGAACTCAACATGCAACACCCAAACTCACTCCATACTCATTTATATACAAACCCCACAGACAAACTTTTACACACACGAACAGGCGAGACAGCTTAAATATTGATCATTTAGAGATCTCCAGAAATCTAACCAGGTATTTCTGTCATATGGATTCATTTCATCCAACTTTCTCTCTTACGCATTTACTCTCTTACACATTTTCTCCCTCATTCACTTAATAACTTGAGTGCTTATTCATTTATTCAATCCCTCCCTCACTAAATTTCATGCTCACCTTCACAATCACTCCCTAGCTTACTCACCTTCCCTTACTCTCACCCTTCCTCGTTCACTGCCTCCCTCACTCCCTCCCTTCATACAGTCCCTTGCTCAAACTCTCATTCCTTCAGTCATTCCCACGTCCCTCCTTCCCTCACTTTCTTCCTCCCTCCCTCCCACTATCCCCAGTTAGAGCCTCCCGTGCCACCATCGCTCCCTCCATCTCGCTAATCTCACCCTGCAGGTCAGCAATGGTATCCGAGGCAGTGCCTCGTTCCCTCCGCTCTGCCTCCAGGGAGCTCTGCAGGCTGACTTTGTCCTGCTCCAGGGCCAGACGGTTGCTCTCCAGCTGAGTCTTCTGCTCCTGCAGCTCCCGCAGTGAGACTTCCAGCTGCTGGCTCTGCCGCGCTGCCTCGCCCTGGGCCTTCCTCAGCCGGCTGCTCTCTTCCACCTCCGCCTGCAGTCTGGACGTCACCTCCTCCAGCTAGACAGACACACAGCAAGAGAGGCACAGGCCGAGAGGGAGAAACAGGAAGAGAGAGATGAAGGGAAGGAGGTTTTTTTTTTCATCTGCTTTGTAAGAAGGCTAATATGGTCTAGCGAACGTTACGTTGTGCTGCGGCTAAACCTCCACTGCCCTTTGCTAGGCTTGTAGAGACAAAAGGCTGCCCTTGGTTTTGAGTGACCAGTGTGTGGTAATTGGCACTCGCCTGCCTCTCCAGGTAGATGTTCTTCTCAGTGGAGACTTGAGAATTTTGGTTCTTCTTCTTCAGTTCTGCCAGCTGCTCCTTCAGACTGCTCACTGCCATAACATTAGCAACCAGAACGTTAGCACAACCAGAATGTTAGCAGTCAGAATGCTAGCACAACCAGAACGTTAACAGCCAGAATATTAGCAACCACAATGTTAGCACAGCCAGAATGTTAGTAACCAGAACATTAGCAACCACAATGTTAGCATGGTCAGAATGTGTGTCTAACATGTGTCTGGTTGAGTAAAAAGCTATCAAGCTTCAGCAAGAGTTTGCTAATGTTATTCATACCATGAGTAAAGGTCAGCACAACCACGTGGCTCAGTGGTCAACGCAGTCAGTAAACATAAGTCAAGCAGAGGAGATAGTGTTAAGGAGAGTGACTGTTTATGAATTAAGAGCAATTACAGTTTAATAGTTAGTGTAATGGAGAGCCAGTCCTGAGGAGTGACAATAGGCCTGCTGGGTGTTAAGAATTGCAGGTAATTCAAAAGCGTGAACAGGAAAGTTAAAGCGAAGAGGAGTGTCTTCAGAAGAGTGTTCTTATCACTGTGTTAAGGAGAATGAGTGCCCATTAAAGTGTTTTACTACAGTGTTTAGGGGAATGAGTGATCAAAAGAGCTGGTGTTAAGCAGCATGAGTGTTCAGGAGAGTGTTCGGGAGAGTGTTCAGTAGAGTAAATTTTCAGGAGAGTGAGTGTTGCATGAGTGTTCAGGAGATTGTTAAGTACCGTTAGTGTTCTGGAGATTATTAAGTACCGTTAGTGGTCAGGAGAGTGCTGAATAGCGTGAGTGTTAAGGAGAATGAGGGTTGAGTAATGTGAGTGTTCAAAAGAGTGGGTGTTGAGTAATGTGAGTGGTCAGGAGAGTGAGTGATGCGTAGTATGAGTGTTCAGGAGAGTGTTGAGTAATGTGAGTGCTCAGGAGAGTGAGTGTTGAGTAGTGTGAGTGTTCCGGAGAGTGTTGAGTAATGTGAGTGCTCCGGAGAGTGTTAAGTAGTGTGAGCGTTCAGGGGAGTGTTGAGTAGTGTGAGCATTCAGGAGAGTGAGTGTTGCGTAGTTTGAGTGTTCAGGAGAGTGCTGAGTCGTGTGAGCATTCAGGAGAGTGGGTGTTGCGTAGTTTGAGTGTTCAGGAGAGTGTTGTGTCGTGCGAGTGCTCTCACCTTCGTTCTCTAAGCCGCGTTTTCGCTCCGCCTCGACTTCAGCCTTTCTCACAGTCTCAGTGTTCTGGTGCTGCAGCAGAGCGTTTTCTCTCTCCAACTTCCTCAAGGAGTTCTCCACCCTAGTCCTCACACTCATCTACACAGAGGTGGGGGGGGGGGGGCAGTGGGAAGGAGAGAAAAGAGTTTTCTGTGGGAAAATTCAGCCATTATATTACTGTAATTTTGGCAATTCGGATTTAATTACTTGATCAACAAACTATGCACTGTCAAAATCATAAAAAAAAAGATGGAACAGCCAATGGAAACAGCTTAAGGTTAGAGATTAATGGCTCTCTTGAAAGGAAATTTGGCTTTAAGCTTTCAAACTAACACAGAGTGAGATCAGCTTTCATGAACCATTTATCCAGCTCTAGCAGATGGAACCAACTTATCTACTTAGGATAAAAAGATAGAAAATATTAACATTGGACCTGCCTTTTGCATTTATGGGGAAATTCCAGCACAGTGTTCTTAATATGTATGTCTCATTAAGGTAGAGTACTTCCTTGGAATGAGCTTTTGGGAGCCAACTGGCGTTCTTTAGTTACACACTCACATTCCTCACCCACCTGACATTCCCTAGTAGTACAACAACATTGAAAACCAGACAAGCTAGGTAACCAGAATTAAACCAGGCCCGGCAGGTTGCTGTAATAGCGCTGTATTGACAGGGTAAGAGAAGCATGCTACTGACATACCAAATGTATTTCTTGGACATCTGGTCAGACTGCCTTATTAATGGTAATTAATGGTAATTACTACTGAATGCCATTTGATTCATTATTGATTCAATATATAACTACTGTTAAATACCACTGCACAGTGACTACACAATAGACATTGGGTTCATGTTATTACTGAAACTGTGCTTCTCACATCCAGTGTGGACGTACGGATGAATGTGTTGTAATGAGTACATGTCTGTGTTCTGTTTGTGCTTGTACTGCATCTGAGCCACACGTTCTGTGTGTCCCGAGACTTGGACATCAGACATTGGACTCACCTAAACACATTCCTTCCATACCTGGCTGTGCTAGTTGCTTTTGATATTTATCTGTATGTCATGAGCACAATAGCAGACATGACAGGGTCATTAGGTCATGAGTGGAGGTATGAGTCACTTATCCCCAGACTTCTCACAGGTCCTGAGGATACCAGAAGGTGCATGTATGTTTTACCTCTTCTTCGAGTTCTTTGGACAGTTTGCCTAGTCGATCATTTGCGGATCTGTTGAGACAAAATCACAGACAATATGAATGATTCAATGCCGGGTGACCATTTTAGAAGATGACATTGTGTATGAGGTGTGTTATTAAAATAGTCATGAATGAACTAAGTGTGCGTTCATGCTTGTGCGTGTGCGTGTGTGCGCACCTGCATTTATTTTCCAGTTCATCTCTAGCTTGTATCTCATGCTTGATTTTCTCCTCTAACTTGCTCAGTTTCTTCTGCAGGTTTTCAGGCTAAAATCCAAGCAAACACACGACATCACGGCTCAGAGAAAAACTGTGCTGTTACACACACTGACCTGTTTTTGAACCTACACTGACAGTAATGACTTTACTGGCAATCATAAAGGGTGTGACAGCTGTGGTCAGAACATCCAAAGTCCAGGCAGTCTTTAGAGCTGCAGGTTGTCTCACAACAACACGGAGAGAACAACCGACGCAAAAATGCAAATGAGGGAATCACCCACAGTAAATCCTATCAGACTTTTCTAGGGTTCTTGGCCGCAGGATGCACATACACAGCACTTTGAGAAATCCCTCTAACCCTAACCCTAACCCTAACCCTAACCCTCTGCACAGAGAGGTTCATTGAAGTAGTTATCTTTACGCTGGTGCTTGGGAGACTGTTTATTTGGGGTGACCTACACGGTGTGCTCCATGAACAGAGCTCAGCTGTTTATAACACAGAGTGCTGTCAGACCGCCAGTCAACCTGGTGCCTATGTAGAGAGGCAGGTTCTGTCATACAAAACACAGAAAGCACTAAAATATGGAAAGGATTCCTGGAGTGTGTATGCTAGTATGCTAGGTGATCTCTCTCTCTCTCACACACACACACACACACACACACCGATTTATCTGAGCGGCACTCCCTTTGTGTTGAAGGATTGTCAACACAGATTTCAGCCTCGTCTTCCTCTGTGGTGCAATTATTGTTCAGCAACCTGCGAAAAGCAGAGAGTGTGATGAAGGGAAGGAGGAAGAAGGAAACTCTAAACAAATGTGTGCAGTAATCAGCCTGGGCTACACAACCACTTCTTTGAATACAAACAGTATCATTTCTGTAATACCTCTTCTTTATTTAGGAAATTCTCCTCAGTGTGTGTGTACCTGTATAAACAAGCAGGCCAAAATACCCATACATCATTACACACAGCTACAGTGTGTTGTTAAGTAAGCTGCTTCAGAATCTAGGACTTTCTTATTGGTTGTCTTCTGTATACCTGTACTTGTCTTCCTGCAGTTATTACTATCATTGCATTTGATATTCAACAAACACACTCTTACACCACAGAAATTGACCTTAGGCAATACTATGGTGTAACTGAAGCATCTACAAACACAGAACAACACGTACACACCCACAAACACATGGGTGCGCATGCACACACACACACACACACATACATACACACACACACACACACACACAAGCTTACTGGTTCTCTCTGAAGTAGGTAAAGCCCACAAAAGGCAGCTGGTTGCCAACGAATGCACGTGGGGGTGGAAAGGTTTCGATGTCCCTTTTCTCATCCTCAATGTCATCAAAGTGAGTCGTGTCAATGTCACTGTTTAACTCAGGCACCACTGGAGCCATGGCTGGGATAGAGAAAGAGAGAGAGAGAGAGAGAGAGAGGGAGAGAGAGAGAGAGAGAGAGAGAGAGAGAGGGTGAGAGAGGGAGAGACAGTCAGAGAGAGAAAAAATATCCAAAATGCAAAGACCTCCTTTTTGTGTGTGTGTGTGTGTGTGTGTGTGTGTGTGTGTGTGTTTATGTGTGTAGATGTATCCTTTACTGAAAGGCTCAGTGTGTGTATGCACAAAGCACACACTGTAGTTGGAGGAAGGAGTGGTAACTGTCATACACCAAGCTGGCCACTGCTCCCTCTCTACCTACACTCACACACACACACACACATGTACTTTCTCACCTTCATTCTCTCACTCTCTCTCCCACACTTAGGGAGTGTGTTTTTTGCAGAACTCATGCGCCCAAAGAGAGCTGTCAGGTTCTACAGCATGGTAACTTGCTCTCTCACTACACCACCACACAGCAACACGTTGACTTCACTGGATTGTCCCACAGCACCTACACACGCCCATGCGGGCTCCCTGCCCTAAATAAGAAGCTACTCCAACTCAGGCCGTCTGTTTGGAGTTACTAAAAACTGCTGAAGCAGAGGGAAATAGGAACCAGATTGAGCAGTGTGGTAAAGACCTCAGCTCCATTTCCCAGCATACACAGCCATGTGGAGAGAGAAAGAGGGAGGGAGGGAGGGAGGGAGGGAGAGTGAGTGGGAGGGAGGGAGGGAGCGAGAGAGGGAGA
>JAOYMR010000004.1:3133034-3147386 GCA_025802075.1 Tenebrosternarchus preto | reverse complement strand
AACAGTGGGGTATGAAGTGAACAGCAGTGGGGTATGAAGTGAACAGCAGTGGGGTATGAAGTGAACAGCAGTGGGGTATTAAGTGAAGAACAGTGGGGTATGAAGTGAACAGCAGTGGGGTATGAAGTGAACAGCAGTGGGGTATGAAGTGAACAGCAGTGGGGTCCCTCTCACCAATCACTCTGCCCTTCTTTAGCCAGGTGAGGCTGGGTGGGGGGACGCCTGCCGCGTCGCAGGACAAAGTCACCGGGTTACTGATGGTCTCCACCACCTGCTCCTCTGCTGGACCTTCAATAGATGGAGGCACTGCTCACACACACACACACACACACACACACACACACACACACACACACACACACACACACATTTAAAACACATTTAAGACACCAAATAAAGACATCAGTCCTCAAAATCTGCTGACTGCTGTGAGGAAAAAAGTTCTGAAATTCAAAATGCAGACCAAAAAAGAATTTGTTCTGAAGGTTTACTATCAGAGACAGCACTGTACAAATGAACATATGGTGGAAAAAAGAAAGACGTGTGATAGGTGACAAAACAACAGCAATTTTACAACATAGCTTGGAACATAACTGGGGCTTCAAGAGAACAAATAAGTTCATTTCTAACCATAGATGTTAAGATGGAAGTTCTTCTCCACTTGGCCAGCGATGTTGGTGGCTTTGCAGACATACTGGCCAGTATCAGACAACTGAAAGGTAGAGAGGGGGGTAGTGTGAAGAATATGCTGGTTATTTAGTGTCAGTGTGTCTTACACACACACACACACACACACACACGTACACACGCAGACACATACACACACACACGCACGTACAAATACATACAAATACACACACACACACACACACACACATGCACACACGCAGACATACACACACACGCACAGACAAACACATACAAATACACACACACACACATGCACAGACACACACACACACACACACACACCTCGGTTTCTCTGATTTCCAACACGTGTCCGTCTGCGAGGATGCGAAGGTTGCTTGTCTCGGTGACGAGTCGGCCGTTCTTGTACCAGGCAACGGCAGCAGAGGGCACTGCGTGTGGCTGGCACTCCAGGGTGGCAGAGTTACCCGCACGCACGCTCACCACCACAGGCAAGTCTCCACTGCTGTCCCTGAAGCTGGGGGGCACTGCAGGAGGACACCACACACACACACACACACACACACACACACACACACACACACACACACAGACACCATCAGTTAATCCAAATAATCCAACTATGACTCTCTATCCCCCCCCCCCTCCCATACCCCATATATTACACACTGACCCAGCACTGTAAGGTGGATGAGCTTCTGAGCCTCTCCTGCTGGGTTGATGGCCACACAGCTGTAGGTCCCTCCATCAGACATCCTGGCCTTAAGAATCTGCAGTGTACGACCACCTGAAAAAAGACCAGCGGTAGCAAACGCCTCCGGTGAGCTACAGGGACGTCCTCGGCGCACGGAAGAACGCGTGCCTGTCTGTGCGTGTACCTGGCATGAGGAGGGTACTGCTCATTTCCTGTACCGGTCTCCTGTCTTTGAACCAGCTCAGAGTCGGAGGCGGGAAGCCAGCGGCCTCGCAGCTCAGGGAGACGAAGTTGTTCAGCACCACCGTTGCGTTCTCTCCGCTCACGGCCACTATGGAGGGGGGCACTGCAGCACGCAGTGGCACGGCGATCAGATCGCTGCGCAAGCACGCGGACGACCGGCCGCCGAAGCACCAGAGCTAATCCGTCAAACGGCCGTTCAATACGGTGCCACGCGTTCACGGGCCTGCGTCCACCTCGGCGGAGGCAAAGACTTCATGGCTGAATTTACTCACCTTGTACATTGAGATTGAAGTACTTCTCTGCGCTTCCAGCCACATTGTTAGCCACACACACGTAACGGCCTGTATCAGTCACCTGAGCACTCAAAATCTGAAACACAGATAACACAGTCACACACACACGTAACGGCCTGTATCAGTGACCTGAGCACTCAAAATCTGAAACACAGATAACACAGTCACACACACACCGGTAAACCCTTCTGTAAGACCATCAGGCTCCGCAGTGCATTCTATATAACGCATTTGTAGGGTATTGTAAAGGATTAATCTCAAAGATAAATGATTCGAAAGTACTTGTAGAATATCTATTTTCAGCAGGCACATTCTTAAATCAGACTCGATTCATTTCACATCATTCAGCCTACTGCAAAATGTTCCAACATAAACATGTTTTCTGGTGCCACTCTCACATGCAGCGTCCTGCCACCCGACAGCAGTCGGTGGGTCCCGTTCGGGCTCAGAGGTTGACTGTCCTTGAGCCAACGGATGGTCGGCGCAGGACTCCCGTCTGCATGACACTCCAACAGGGTATTCTTATTCACCAGCACTGTCACCTCGTCAGGGATGTCTCTGTCAGCTCCCCGGATAGTTGGGGGCACTGTGCGCACACACACACACACACACACACACACACACACACACACACACACACACACACACATACACGCACACAAACAAACATGTCATTCTTTCCCTGTTTTAACACTTATTCAGTTAAAGATAACTGTAATCATGTTGCTAGGCAACAATCCTTAAGCTTCTGCTTCTACATCCTGCTTTTGGGAAATGCACTTACACAACACTCTGACATCATATTGGATTGAGTCTTCTCCAGCCTCATTGATGGCCATGCAAGTATACCTCCCAGAATCCTCTGCCTGAGCTCGGGGGATCTGAAGCACTCTCCCACCTGCACCGAAAAACAAAAATGCACTGCAGAAAATGAAAATACAATAGTATACCATTATCATAAATGCATCAAATTACACCAGAGATTTGAATGTGATAAGACACACAGTAAGCAAGTGCATGCAGTAAACCTGCAGGGTCATGCACAAACTGGATCAAGCAAAGCACACTTGCCAGGTAAGATGAGCACCCTGTCGGTGGAAGAGAGCGGCCGGCCGTCTTTGAACCAGGTGAGGGTGGGCGGGGGCACGGCGTTGGTCTCACAGAACAGGGACACTGGATTATTCAAAACCACTTCCTTCACCTCCACTGTGGAGCCAGGGCCTAGACTGGAGTCCCCTTTACCCCGGAAACTAGGGGGAACTGAGAGAGAGAAGACGTTTTATCTTACACAATACCGATTGGATGTGGATAAGAAAACAGCATTAAAAGAATCCGCCACTAGAGGGAGTCATGTGCATGCACTACTGTTACAGCATAATTACGGCCATCACAAACTCATTTAGCACAGTATTTTAAATGTAAAATGAGGGCAATAACCCCAGGATTTAATGAGCTTTTATAGTGTAATGTGGTAAACATCAGCGACCTTTAAAATGTGCATTTTTCAAATGTATATTTTATTGCAGTTCATTGCGCTTTACATCAACAAATAAAAAGTAATTTTTGAGTTTTAAGGATAATAAAGTATGAAACTGTGGTGATTGGAGCCGTGTTCACCTTGTATATTTACATCAAAATCCTTCTCATCTTCCCCAGCGATGTTGGTGGCCACGCAGGTGTAGCGGCCCGTGTCCGACACCTGAGCCTGCTTTATCTGAACGATCCGACCGTTGGCTGTTACTGTAACACGACCATCTGGCTTCAGGAGCTACAGAGACGGAGTGAGGACGCACCATGATATGAGATTTGTTCTGGACGGTAATTCGACTGTGTGTGTATTACTGGCCATTACTGGTCGGGTTGGGAAGGTGTGTGTGTGTGTGTATGACTGACCTCACCATCCTTGTGCCAGTGAAGTGTCGGGTTGGGAAGGTGTGTGTGTGTGTGTGTGTGTGTGTGTGTGTATGACTGACCTCACCATCCTTGTACCAGTGAAGTGTTGGGGTTGGGATGGCCTGGGCTTCACACTCCAACGTCAGGGTGTTGTTGACTTTGATTTTGATCTCTTTTGGGGCAAATCCTTCTCCTGGAATACTGCCCTTACTAATGAGAGGAGGAACTGTAGGTAGAAAACACACACAAATACACACACAGTTTAAGCCGTACCATTGTCAAGGTAGCTCCATGCTCAGAATATCCCAGATGTAACTCTCACACTCACTATAGACTTTGACCTCGTAGTTCTTCAGGGTCTCTCCAGCCTCGTTGGTGGCCACACATGTGTATCTACCAGCATCCTCCTCCTGCGCATTCAGGATCTGCAGTGTTCGACCTCCTGCCAAGACCACGACAGGCAGTTACACCTTTACAACACCTTTACCTTGACAACACCATTACAACCTTTACCTTTACAACCCCTTTACAACAGCCACTGGCATCCTACAGGTCAATGGTAAAAAAAAAATCATCTATGGTTAGTATGATTACTGTTATTAGCAATAGTAATTTCTTCTTACTGCTGTTATTGTTGATGACGTTATCACTGCTGTTGTTGTTAGGGGTAATAAATACAGATCAGAGAGTGATATGACATGCAACAGTGGTGATGCAGTGGAGTGGAGGGGGGCGGGGGTTACCTGGCAACACTCGAACGTTGCGGCTAGACTGGAAAGGCGTGCCGTCCTTGAGCCAGGTGATGATGGCGGGGGGGTAGGACTGTGCCTCGCATACCAGAGACGTGGGGCTGTTCAGGGTTACGGTCACCTCCTCAGACGAAGAACCTTCTGGCCCAGTGCCGGCAATGGTGGGGGAGACTGGGGCACAACATGAATGTGGTTCATCTTCACATCACAGTGCTTCAGAATGTATCATTACCTACATTAATGCATAAGCCATGACACGTTTCTCTCCTGAATCTATTTTTAATGTGGGTATTAATATATCTACTACTAAAGCATTCATCTATCTTGTGGAGTCCCCCAAGGTTCTGTTCTTGGGCCTATCTCATTTTCTCTTACCTCTAGAGTTCATCCTTAGAAAGTATGACAAGTCTTTTCATAGTTATACAGATGACACAAAAAGTTACCTCTGATACAGAAAGAATATAATTCCATAAAACCATGCCTTGAGAATAACGATAAACTCATTAATCAAATCTGGCTTTTTTTATCTGAGGATTTTATCCAAGTTTTTACTTAATCATTTTGAAGGATTAGACATGCTTGTAATTCATCCATTTCATTGACTATTGCAATGAACTTCAGGTCAGTGTTAGTCAGGCCTCATTCTCAGGTCAAGAACCCTTCAGCTCATTTACTGACAGGAACCGGCAAGAGTGAGGACATCACCCCTATACTGGTCTCCCTTCACAGGCCTCCTGTGCTTTTTAGAATTAAATAAATGATTCTGTCTCTCTGATCTTTTAGCTCCCTATGTCTGATCCAGGTCCCATAGACCTTTGGTTGTCCCCTAAAGTCAAGAGGCGAGATTTAGGTGATTGAACTTTTACTGTGATCTGCTTTTAAATCATGTCTTAAAGCTCATTTTTATCACTTGGCTTTTAACTTGGTATGCCCTTCTTTTATCACCACTTTTGTTTTATTGTGCTGTTTTCTGTGATTTTTGTTGTTAGTTTAAACTGGTCTTTGCGTCTTACTGCTCTGCTCATGGTTGTGGCTAACATAACTGCAGCATTTTCATGAACTGTTGTTTTTAAATGTTAAACATCATAAATATATAAATGTATTAAATGTAGCTACTTCAAATGAGATGTATCCTTTTCAAATAAATGGAATAAAAAAAAGTGTGACTATCTTGAAAATTCAAGACCATATCACAAAGCCACACACACACACACACACACATATAAACACCCAGAGGCACATACCGAGGACGTTGAGGTTGAAGTGTGCGCTCCTGTCTCCAGCACTGTTGGACGCCAGACAGCTGTACCTGCCTGTGTCGGCCACCTGAGCAGTGCTGATGTGCAGGAAACGCCCGTGTGACATCACCTGCAGCCGTGTCTCACCCACCACCGGCTGACCATCCTTCAGCCACGTGATCTCTGGCACCGGGTTGCCTAAGCAACACCAAAGGTCAAAGGTCAATGTGGGCTGGACATAATGTAAAATGACACTTTAGTTAGTAATGATGTGAACACGGGTGTAACTGGTAACTGCGTGGAAGTGATCTATGTGTGTGTATGTGTGCGTATGTGTGTGTATGTGTGCATATGTGTGTATGTGGTAAAGATTACATACCAGTGACCTCACAGGTCAGTGTGATATTCTGTCCATCCTTCACTCTTATGTCCTGGACCCCACCTCCATTCACAATGCTGGGAGGAACTAATAAAAACACACCAGCTCTTACAGCCGGGTCCAAAGGTCCAAACTATTATGGTGACCCAGTCCTCTAACAGGATCACAAAAATACATGCTGACGTAAACGCTGATGAGTGTTATAGTCAGACAGCATGCTGGAATGGCCCACAGTGTGTAATCTTACCCAGTACATCCAGGTCAAAGTTCTTCCGGTCCTCTCCAGCAGAATTGGACACAACGCAGGTGTACCTCCCAGCATCCTCCACTGTGGCATGCGTCAAACGCAAGCTCCGCCCACCTACACAAAACACAAGTAAGACAGGTGTGATTGGTTACTTCTTCTGCCCCTCCAAAGCACTGTACAGTGAAACCACTGTCTCAGAGTGAATCCTATTAGGAGCTTGTGAATCATGGTATAAAAACTTCTCTGCTTGACACCGACTATACAAACGGGTTAAAACAACACAATTAACTTCTGTACTGTCTTTGTATCCCTGTATTCATTAGTGTGAATGTCATTTTCCCAAGGTCCACTGAAACAGAAGTAAGCACTACTTGTGATTTATACGTGTGGATAGTACCAAAATAGCTCCAGCTGTTTTCTTCTTCTGCCATGACGATTTGCGCTGGAACGAGAAGCCAGTCTAATCCGAGGATGTTACCTGTTCATGCCAGTGAGAATAACTAATGTGGTGTGAGGTGACATCTGAGAACTGCTTTTCATTTCAGAGGAGTGAAAGGCATCCCAGTTTTGGATCCACATGGCACTGTTAAATGTAACCCAAGCCGTAGAGACGGTCCAGCAGAAACAGGTCCAGCAGAAGGAATGACTGACCTGGACCTTAAGGAGTTTCATTGTACTCCAGTAAATGTCCCTATTGTTTTGTGTGCAAAACCGGTGAGTCTGACCACACAGCTGTTTAAACAAGCAGCTCAACCCACCCACACAAATCAGTCTTACTCTTATTGGCAAGAGAAAACAGTTTCAAACATACGCCTGTACCTACACACACACACACACACACACACACACACACACACACACAAAGTGTACCTATATTAATCTTGTTAATACGTGGGTTATAAATATGGTTAGCAAATCTGGCTTGACTCCGGCTTTAATACGCGTCTGTTTCTGACTGAGTACATCTGGACACACCCTGATTATGCAACAAAGTGTCAGGCAGGTAAAAACGCAGGTACGCAATGAACGTCCAGGATGCTGACCACCCATGAAGCCACGGGCCCCACAAACCGCGCTCTGTTTTCACACGGGTTTACGTGATAGCATGGGTTTGCAGTGCTGATCTCTGCCTCTGCTGTGGTTTACGAGGTCTGGATCAGCGTGGCGCCAGAGCGACGGATGTGCCTCCAGGCCTGATCCAGAACCTGCACGCGTTTGCTTCGGACAGCCGCGCCGACGGAGTCTCATTTGTTTTATACGTAAGAACCTCTGGCTCGATGTCTTTTCACTCGTTCCTTTTTGTACTGTTGCGCTTGGCCACACTGTGATGGACTTCTGACGCCCCTATTGGCCGATCGCAGCGAGATGTACCAACAGCAGCGCGGACGGGAGCACAGTGTGTCGTGAGAGGATGCGGGGCGATACCTGAGATGACCCGGACGGAGCCAGACGTGCTGATTGGCCTCCCGTCTTTGAGCCAGCTGATGATAGGCAGGGGGATGCCGGAGACCTCGCAGGTGAGAGCAGCTGGGTTCCTCACCACTACACTCACGTTCTCAGGACCCTGGACCTGTCTGCTGATGCTTGCTGGAACTACACACACACACACACACACACACACACATACACACACGCCATGACATCACACACATAACAAAGCAAGCACGCCCTCCTACATAGAGCATCAACACTTGACAATGCAGAAAAGAATAGCCCGAGTCTATTACATGCACATATGCTATCACTGCTCTGCAGTTTCCTTTCGATTATAGCTGTGTGCGAGACTCTCACCATGCACGGCCACGTCGTGCCTGCTGTCGGCCTGGCCAGCCACGTTGACGGCGACGCAGGTATATCGGCCCGTGTCGGCCACCTGGGCGTCGTGGATACGCAGCCGCCTGCCCTCGTCGAGGACCTGGGCTCCGGAGCCGGCGCCCAGCGGCCTGCCGTCCTTCAGCCAGGTGATGGCAGGCCTGGGCACCCCGTCCGCCTCGCACCGCAGGGTGACGTCTCCCCCCCGCACCACCGTCACTTCCCCTCTCCCGTCCCCTGCCAAGCTGATGGTGGGACGAACTAAAGCGGGGAGAGGAGGGGGGGACGACAGTTTACAGCTGGAGACAGAAACTTGCTGCTAAAGGCTACAAGAAGAGCATATCTAACATTAGGCAGGACGCTACGTGTTTGTGTGTGATGCGTCTGTGCAACAGTATATCATGAAGCTTGGATGTGCAGAAGTTACTTTTTTATTGCACGTATGGGTGTGTTTGTGTTTGGAGTTTAATTGCATCAGTGTGTGTGAGGGGGGCTGTAGTTAAATGTTGGGTACATCATCAATGATGATGTACAGTAGTGTGGTAGCAGGATATGTGTGTATGGGGTACCATAGACTTGCAGGCTGTACTCCTTGACGGCGTTGCCGGTGGTGCTGGATGCCTTGCAGGTATAAGAGGCAGCATCAGTGCGCTGTGCACTGGAGATCTGCAGCTGCCGACCACCAGACAGCACTCGCACACGAGAGTCTGCCTTAAGCTCTGAGCCTGACCACACACACACACACACACACAAACACACACGCACACGAATGTATACAAACACAAAACAGATGGTGACAAGAATGAAAAGTGATGATATGGTGGTGGTGAGGATGATGATGACACCAATGATGAAGGTGAGGATCGTACCATTTTTCCACCAGGTGAGGCTGGGAGGGGGAATGCCACTGGATTCACAGACCAGAGTGATGAGGCCACCCTCAGTCACCGTAAGAACAGAGACCTCATCAGAGCCCCGGAGGGTTGGGGAGACTGGGGGGGGAGGGGGGGGGGGGGTAGAGTGAGTGAGCTTGAAAGAGTTTTGCACAGCTTCTGACCATCTTATGTTGTGCACTAAGCAGAACTCACACACACACACACACACACACACACACATATACACACACACACAAACAGACACACACTTAAGGGTGTTTGCTGCTTATAAATAACCCTGCCAATCCCACCCAAGCTTCTTCTCTCTTGGGTGTACCAGAGGTTTATCCAGCATTGTATCATGTAATGTCACTGACATCATCTCTCCTAGTTCACTGCACCTCAACTCGCCACACCTCAGCACTGTAGGATGCAGTGAGTGTGTCAACAGCAGTGACATCCAAACATCACGATGTGTGAATGTAAGAGCCATGCTCACCCCACACGTTCAAGTTGTAGTTCTTCTCCGTCTTGCCAGCCACGTTGGTCGCCTCACACGTGTACCTGCCCGTGTCCTGCAGCTGGGTGTTCGAAATCTGCAGACGCGAAATCAGCTGAAATCCATGCAGTGACTGATTTTGCTAAATGAGTTTTACAGCATATAGTTTAGACATTTACAATCTTTCTGGGACAAGAACTACAGCTACAGCCACTAGCACATCGTCTACTAGTAAATATTAGCAAATATCTCACAATCCTGTTTTTTTAATGAAGCTTGATAATCTTATATAAAATCTGCTGTGAAATATTCATTAACTTAATGTGAAGGGTTATTATTTGGCATTGGACCTGTTGGTGGGACCTGACCTTTTTCAAGTTTAAAGACCTGACAAAACATACTTAAACACTCCTGAATGCAAATTTCAGTAGAGACAGCAAGAGACAGTTGAGACAGTTCTTAGAGACCATCAGTAGAGACAGCTCTTAGAGACCATCAGTAGAGACAGTTCTTTGAGACCATCAGTAGAGACTACTCTTCAGGACCATGGTATGGCTGGAGCCAGGAAAAACACTAAACTGTACAGTGCTGTGGTCCCTGCAGAACTGGCAGTGAAGAACACAGAGTGGTGGAAACCAAATGAGAAATCAGTGTAGAGCAGAAGAAAGGGTGGACAACAGGAGGTGAAGCCCACCTGCAGGACGCTGCCATCCTCAGACACGCTCAGCCCAGGCCTCCTGTAGAGGGGCCGTCCATCTTTGCGCCAGGTCAGAGTGGGCGGGGGAATGGCGTCGCTTTGGCAACGCAGCTCCACGGAGCGGCCAATCAGCACCGTTGTGTTCACCTCCTCGCCCATGATGTTCGGCGGCACTGGAATACACGAGAAAGAATGAAAAAGCACACCCAAACAAGAGCATCATGGAAACACACACCCCAAACAAGAGCGTCATGGAAACACACACCCAAACAAGAGCGTCATGGAAACACACACCCAAACAAGAGCGTCATGGAAACACACACCCATATAAGCACATCATAGAAACACACCCGTATGAGCACATCCTGGAAACACACCTGTGAGACAGCATCGTGAAAACGTCCTCCATGGAATTAGTGTGATCCTTGATGTGGATCTACTATCCACTGTGGTACTGTTACCAAAAATACTACAGTTCACCCTATAGTGAATACTACATTACTACTTACTACATACAACTACATTTGACTCAAACAACAAGCTTTTTGTTACACCAAGCATAATCTAGAACGATTCTGTCCTAACCCCATAATGTAGAACGATTCTGTCCTAACCCCATAATCTAGAACGATTCTGTCCTAACCCCATAATCTAGAATGATTCTGTCCTAACCCCATAATCTAGAACCATTCTGTCCTAACCCCATAATCTAGAACCATTCTCTCCTAACCCCATAATCTAGAACCATTCTCTCCTAACCCCATAAACTAGAAGGGCGCTCAGACAACATGACAACATACAGCAGCTCATAAGAACAGTGTGTAAACATGCTTATCCACATTATGAGCCTTCAGTTTTAAGGTTTAATCAAAATGAAAATGAAAGCTTATTTCCTCAAGAGATTATTCTGGCCTTTTTTGGCTGTGACCCCAGTAAAAAAAAAAGACTGGAAGCACTTAACCCTCAAAAAAAGACTCTAAAAACCTAATCTCTTTGTTTAAAACATTAAAGATGAAAGGCAAAATTCAGAAATCTCCTCCCTACAAAGCATCTCATGTTGGGTATTTATGGGCAGAGCCTTTTGGTAGAAAGCAGCGATCGCATTTCAACCCAAAGAGAATTAGACAAGCGTCACTTTTAATGTTGAGCGCAACCATGTGTACCGTCTGCTTTCTGTTAATCTGTCACTGTAGATTAGAAGTGAGATTAGAACACGGGGGGGGGGGGGGACACTGGCGGCTGGTGGAGGTCCCTGGGAGTGTGTTGTTGTGAGTGTGTGTAGCTGGAAGCTCACCGTAGACGCGCAGGTCATACTCCCTCTGCTGTTCCCCGGCGGCGTTCACCGCCACGCAGGTGTAACCGCCTGCATCGCTTACCTGAGCGCTGTCGAACGACAGCACCCTGCCGCCCGCCAGCACCTTCACAGGTGCACACGACCCATGTGGAGTACGCAGCACACACACACACACACACACACACACACACACACACAAAACATACATAAAGGTATTCACATGAGATATTTCTAAAATTGGAACTCAATATTCTCAGTATTATACAGTGCTCCAAGTCCAAGTACCTCATTAGGAAGAGATATTAGATGGTTTAAGAAAATGGTTTTTGTCCATTAGAGGGTTAATGAGGACATTCAGGTGTGCTGCAGCAGGTAAAGCAGTGATTGGCTGAGAGATGGAGGGGCCAGGGGTCGTTACCTTGACACCGGTGAAGGAGCTGGAGATGGGACTGCCCTCTTTCAGCCAGGTGAGGCTGGGGACAGGTAGGCCCAAAGCCTCACACTCCAACCGCAGAGGATCGTTCACCACCACCGTCACCACGCCACCCTTACTGGAGATGGAGGGAGGAACTGCAGGAGACCGGGAGATTCACAAAGATAGGAAGAGAGAGAGAGAGAGAGAGAGAGAGAGAGAGAGAAAGACAGGAGCAAAGAGAGAAAGAGAGAGAGACAGTATGTGAGCAGGTTCAGCTTTAGGCATTGGGGAAACCTGGTACTGAATCCTTGTGCACACACACATTCAGACCCCCCCAAAGGCTGCACACACTCACCATACACCTGCAGGCCGTACGTAAGCTCCGCCCTCCCTGCCGCGCTGACGGCCACACACTCGTAGGTCCCAGCGTCGGATACCTGTGCACGGTCGATCTCCAGCACCTGCCCCCGGCTCCGTATGCTCACACCAGCCGCGTTGGTGAGTGGTCGGCCATCTTTATACCAGGTTAGGGCTGGGGGACACAGGAAACACCACCATCATCACTGCGACTTTGAACCTCTGGAAGCCAACCAACGATTGGTGGAACAGATCGAAGGAGTGTCCTGTATGCTTTTTACCAGGTATGGGACTTCCTGTCGCTTTGCACTGCAGTTGGATTTGGTATCCCACCAGGATGGTTTGATTGACAATGTCCCCGGAGAACTGGATACTAGGAGGCTCTGTGAAACAAAAACTGTGTCAGGCTATGTCAGGCGTATGTAGTACATTATAAGAAGTTTGGAGACATTCTACACGACATGGTGATGTGGTGTGTGACACCCTCTGTGCCACACCTACACCAACCATCATGTGAAAACCTTTCTGTCACACACTCACCCACAAAGTGATAACAATGTAAAACAATATATAAAACTTCTCATACTGTGCACATTGAGGAGTTATGAATGCTTTATAACTCTTTGACACCTCTCATACCGTGCACACTGAGGAATTATGAATGCTTTATAACTTTTTATGACACCTCTCATACTGTGCACACTGAGGAGTTATGAATGCTTTATAACTCTTTATGACACCGCTCATACTGTGCACATTGAGGAGTTATGAATGCTTTATAACACTTTGACACCTTTCATACCGTGCACACTGAGGCGAACGTGTTGCTGAGCCTCGCCTGCGGCGTTGGTGGCTACGCATGTGTATTTCCCAGCATCCTCTAGTCTGGCCTCCTTAATGTGCAAGACTCTACCTGCAGACTCCAGCTATTTTACACAGAGTGAGTGAGCAAGAGAGAGTGAGAGAGAGAGAGAGAGAGAGAGAGATATGCATTTAACACAGAGAAATATGCATTTAACATATCGTTGTAATGTTTGTACACACACAAATGTAATGTACATATCGTTGTAATGTTCATACTCACACAAACTAATATAAAATACAACAATTTCATATTTTACCATATATTGTAGTTTCTGCACTCTAGTATTTGAAGTGAATGTTTGCTGCTGTTTGTGATACATTTCAGCAGCTGTTGTTGAACTAAGTCTCACAGCTACACGAGGAACGAGGTGGATTTGAAGCCCAGACCTTCAGCAAATCCTGTGTGGTGTCTACAGGGCGGCCGTCTTTCAGCCACGTCATGCCGGGAGCCGGAATGCCGCTGGCCACACACTGAAGGCTCATGGGATTGTGAAGGACTACCGAGCGTTCAGCAGGGCCGGTGGAACGGATCGATGGAGGCACTAAAGCCGAGAGAAAGATACGATGTGTTAATCGTGATTTTATCATGTTCTTTTAGCATATAAATTGTACAGCACTTCGGTCAACGTTTGTCATTTGTAAATGTGCTATAAATAAACGGTGTTATGTATGAGTGTTATGTAACAATAATGACAAAATAGTTCATTGAAAGCTCCAATACATACAGAAGTAACAATGCATAGTCATTTTCCAACTTAGACCTTCCAATTAAAAACACTTCATATAAGACCATCAGAGTCATCAGGCAGATCAAGTTGAAAGATTAAGATTAAGATTAAGGCTACTGAGGGTAATAATGAATCCTCTCCATTACCGTGAACGACTACTTTAAAATCTCTCTCCTGTTCCCCGGCGTCGTTTGAGGCCACGCACTGGAAGAGCGCCGTGTCAGAGAGCTGAGCGCGGGGGATGACCAGGCGGCGACCTTTAGACGTGACCCTCAAGCCCTCGCCATGCCTCACTGGCTCTCCGTTCTTACGCCATCTATAAATGATGAGTGTGCGTGAGAAACAGCTCTTCACGTGATGGTCGGTGTAGGTGTGTGGGGTGTGAGGGATGAGTGTGCGTGAGAAACACCCTCACGTGATGCTTGGT
>JAOYMR010000004.1:3089342-3123872 GCA_025802075.1 Tenebrosternarchus preto | reverse complement strand
CCCGGCCCCCCCCCCCGCGCCCCCCCCCCCCGCCCCCCCCCCCCGCGCCCCCCCCCCCCCCCCCCCCCCCCCCCCCCCCCCGGGGAAGTCGATACACAGATCACAGTGAGTCCCGGTTGCAGCAAAACAGATAACTGCGCACACACGCATGACTGGTCTGGCGCAGGTTTTCAGAAGCTACCCACAAACCCACAAGAAAGGACACTGACAAGCTTCCATAATTACACCTCTCAGCTGCGTCGGAGTGAACTGAAAGCGGGAGAGTCTGGTTGCGGTGTAATTTTAATCTGACCACAATATCTGTGCCTTAAGGCCATACAGCAAAGTCATGACATAATGAACATGTAGAAATGGCTGAAGCCACATATTAGTCATCCAACCAGACCCAGCCAAGAAAACAAACGAGCCACAGTCTGTCCACAATGTTAACTAACTCAGAGAAGAACAGAGAGAAAAAGATGCGCATCTGTATGTGTTTACCTGGGGGAGTAAGGGGAGATTAGTTGTTTGTCTTTGGCCCAAGTAATGGTGGGGGGTGGGACGCTCTGTACCTCACAGGGCAGTGTGACATCATCTCCTACCCTCACAGACATGTCCAGCGGTTCTCCTGGTCCAAACCCATCACTGGCACCACCGCCACTCAGTCTGGGTCTCACTGAACACACGCACACACACACGGTAATAGATGATGAGGGAAAACACAGGAACATGCATGTACACACACACACACACACACACACACACACACACACACACACACACACACGGTAATAGATGATAAAGAAAGCTCTTGTCTGAAGAAAGATCAAAGAGAAACAACTCAGTTAAAGTTCAAAAAAGGACACTCAGAAAGGGACTCCTAAAAAACACAAAAACAGGAGTAACTTGGAACTAGAGAGAAACACAAAGAGAGAGAGAGAAAAGAAAGAAACTGAAAGATCAAAGAAGCAGAGACACTGTAAACGAGTGGGAGATCAGATGGGGCTCTGACCATAGACAGTGAGCTGCACTTTTCTGGAGCTGTACCCGGCTGCATTGGTGGCTGTGCACACAAACTCCCCAGTCTCATTTCCTCCAGGAGAGGCGATGTGCAGACTACCATCCTCCTCCAGAGAGAACATCTCACTGCTCAGGTCCACCACCTCCCCACGCTGCCACAACACACACACACACACACACATATACATGGACGTGCATACAAACACACACACACATGCACAAGCACACACACATACACACATTTTTTATACATATTTTTATGTAGATATATGAATACTTTTGGTCCAATAGAGAACTGTTAACTGAAAGAGTGCTAATACCAGGGAGGTTTTAGGTTGACCACTTTGTCATATTCTGTATAATTTAAGGCAAAACCTGATCCTGGCTTAATCCTGCAACTATTATAAGGGTATAGGAAAAGAATTTAAACCAGATTTTGGGAGCAGTCTGTGGAAAACTAGAACCATTCTTACATTTGTATACTCTTAACAGCAGGTATCTGATCTCCAAACCTGTTCCACCGTCTGTGCTGTTCACATTCACAAGCTGCTATAGCCTTTCCTGAGCTGAAATCAGGTGTGTTACATTAAAGTGATAGATCTCAAGGCAACCCTGCAGACCAATGGTCTGTTCAAGGCCACCTGTGATCTTTAAACCACTTAGTTCATTGCAAAATCTTCAACATTCAGAAAGTATCCCAGCCGTACTGTTCCCATATCAGTTTCTTATGTTCAGCCTGCTGAGTTTGACATCAGTATTGCCAGAGGACCTTATCCGAGATCTGCCCTTTTTTACTGTGGGGACCCTCGTAAAGTTGACAGCAGGCCCACAGCTTCTATTCAGTGTGTTACTGGAGGGACGCGCCAATCACATCATGGCGTGGAACACGAAGGTAGAGCTCAGTCAGCACTGCGTGTCTGCTGCACAGATTACAGGGCATCAGATTTCACAGGCCTCTGCCACCCTATTCCCTTTAACTGTGCCGTCTTTACAAGAAAAAAAGCAATCTGTGGAGAACACAAACACACACACACACACACACCTTGCAGGCTTGGTTTCACCCATATTACTTCAGAAAGGACACCGTGGAATAAATCAGTTAAGAGGTGCATGTATCCAGATGCGCCTGAGGCAGATCTCCCCAGCACCGATCCCCGGGCTGAACCCGGGCCGGCAGTGCCAGGCCACAGAGCCGTCTGCCTGTGCCAACTGGAAGAGTGGCGCAGTCGAAAGAAAATATGGGAGAATATTCACGCTGCAAAAAAAAAAAAAAAAAAAAAAAAAAAAAAAAAAAAAAAAAAAAAAAAAAAAAAAAAAAAAAACGGTCCTCAGTGGATATGCGGCCAGTACTCCAGTGCATTCTGGGATATCACTTAGCTGGTTAGCACTTGTGGTTGCTTGCTCGGGCAACATACAGGATGACAGCAAATCGCCTGTTTCTGTCTGATGTTAATGTCTGGAGTGGTAACTCTGTATTTTATTATCCATGGCTCAGGTTTTCAGCAGTAGCACTGGTTATATCTTAGGCAATTTTACACCCTTTAAGTAAGAAGTTTGTGTGTGTGTGTGTGTGTGTGTGTGTGTGTGTTTAGTGATCATACCTTAGACCAGGTGATGTCTGGTTTGGGCACCCCATGAGCATAACATGGCAGAGAAATGGGAGTTCGCTCAATGGTACTGAACACTTGAGGACCATGCTGAATAGTGGGCATCACTGGAGACAAACACACACACACACATGTACGTACATAAAAACATACTGGCTGGACGTTTGGTTTTCTGGAGTCAGCGTTCAGTGTCAGTCTTTGTGTAATGTGCCTGTTGCTGCCTAGGGCAGTGCAGAGACCCCCAGGTGCAGGCAGTGGGAAGGCAGGCTTGGCAAGCAGGAACACACATTACTTCATGGAGCTTTTGAAAGGCTCTTTCAGGAACACAGTTAGTTTCTCCTCTGGTAGTTTTGTTAAAGCCACTTTATATGAATATGTATATGTACACTTATTCATTTACCTGTGTGACAGTTATTGGCACCCCTGAATTTAATAGGTTGTATGAATTCCTGTTGCTAATAAAACTCTTTGTATTCTGCTATAACATCTTATGAGGTTGGAGAATATAGAGCAAGGAATCTGAGACCATTCCTCTTTAAAAACTCTCCAGATCATCCAGGTTGACCGCTGTGTCACCTCATATAACGAACCCTTTAAAACAGGAAGTCAAGGCCCACTGCTTTAAAGTTCCTAGACAAAGCTCCTAGTTCTGACCAAGTACTTAACGTACAATAGAAATGGAAAACAAGGTTTCAGTTACATTTGGTTTCTAAGAATTTCTAAGGATGCCAACAATTGTGGCACATGTGGTTTTGTTAAAAACAATAGTTTCCAGAAGAGAAGATCTGTGGGGTACATTTGTTTACATATAAATAAATTGTTTATTTTTTCTTCACAGACTAAATGTCCTTCATTTAATGGTTGGAATGGTATAATTGTTCAGTGTGTGATTCATCTAATTCAACAAGAGTTCGTTCTTATGACCCTTTCAGCTTCACCAGGGATGCCAATAATTGTAGAGAGGACAGTACGGATGCGTTTGCACGTGCATTTTATTCAGTCTGATTCTGTTTTTTGAATAAGGCCCGGAGCACGTGTGGAAGAGATCAGCCGTGGAAACACGCGGAGTCTAGAGAGACGGAACTTAACAGCTCAATTTGTGATTTATATTTGTAGATGGACATATACATGAGCCCTATAGAGCAACAAGCACTCAAACCAGGCACTTTTGCTCAGTATCTTTCTCCTCTCTCTCTCTGTTTATTCTTTTCTTTCTTTATCTCTTTTAAACACTCAAAGCATACTCTGTTTATATATCATGTACAAATACTAACTCTAGACTATTATGGTCTTTTTTTTAATGAATGATGCCACAGTCAATTCCCACCTGACTTTCAGACATGGGAGACACGTTCTGGTATAAGTGACACTGGATTTGCCCCACACAGCTGTTACTGTTTTCACTGTATTCCAGCTTAACTCAAATATGCATGGAGCTCAAATATAAATGGAGCTCAAATATGACGGAATAGGTGCTCTCCAGGATAGAGAGAGAGAGGCAAAAAAAGAGAATGAGAGAGAGTGAGTGAAAGGGTGTGTGTATGTGTGTAAGTGTGTACACATACCCTTTGGTAGTACAGTGTTAGTGGAATATCGTACTATTTTACAATTTTACGTCCACCAGGTACAGAGGAAGCAGAAGTTTGCAGGATGATTAATACTGGCCTGATTCTGAACCTGCAACACCCAGCAAGGTTTTTCCAGCATGGATACTTATCAACCTGCTCTAGGTCTTCCCTATTCTACAACTCCTACCTTGTTGCACAAAAGCTACAAGCAAAACACAAACTGGTCATTTTTGTTTGACTTGTCTCAGATCAGATGTTCTTGATTGGATAGACGTGTTTGACAGCAACAGGAAGAGAGGAAGTATGTCACCCTGCACACTTAGCCAGTTAGAACCCAGAACTGAACTCTCATGAACATCTCTTGACTTTTAGCATCTTGTATTCAGATATCCATTTGGTCTGGGCACGCTTACAAACTTATTTTAGTGCCAGTATAGGCAGATGCCCTGAAAAAAAACAACAACTGCACAGTCTCTCTCACACACACACACACACACACACACTCAAACAGTGCCTCTCTCAACACACACAATCGATAGCAACAACATGGCAAGCCAGACATGGCTGTAGCTTCTCACGCACTCTCAGCTCACCGTATATGTGGACCACTGTGGTGCGGTTGCTGGAGCCGACTATGTTCTCAGCCACGCAGGTGTACTTTCCCCCATCTTGCACGCTCACCCGCTCGATATGCAGACTGCCGTCTCGCCGAATACTCACGTACGGGCCTGACGTCACCTGTCACAAACACACACAGGCATGCACACGGACCTGAACCTGCATGTCCATATAAATGCGCAGAAGATACGGATGTGTGATGTAAGGTGTTTGCATGTTCAGTGTGTGTGCAGTGCATGTTTGTGTGTGTTAATCTCACCAGAGTGTTGCCACGGAGCCAGCGTCTTTGAGGAAGTGGGTTGCCAGCCAATAGCACGCAAGGCAGAGTGACCTGCTGTTCTTCTATCACGCTGACCTCTCCAGGGCTCAGTGCTATCACGGGAGAGACTGTACACACACACACACACACACACACACACACACACACACACACACACACATGCAGTCAGTTCAGTACAAAAATGCATGTGAAACACCTCTACATAATCATCTGCATCTGACCACATTACAAGTGCAATGAACTACATCCTCCAGCCTACATCCTTTCCCAGAGAAAACGATACTAAGTTCAGTGTGGTGTGCAGACCCAAGTCCACACTTCAGCCATACCACAGTGATAAAACACTCATATCTCCTCAACAAACCGTATGTTCATTTTTACATCAATCAAAACCTTTTATGTTCCATCCAAAATCCAGAATATTTACCCAATGCACATCCTTCTATGTGCAAGCAGAGTAACTAGACAAAGATCGTTTTTATTGTTTTGACTCCACACTCCTGCACTCTGGACGTGAAATCAAACTAAATTCTAATTCATTCTAATTAGATTTCCAGCTTCAATTTGATGGTATTTACATCTACAGTAACGGAGTCACAGTCCTTTCCAATCTTAATTGCCCCATTTGAGTCATTTCAAATTCAGTACATTGGAGCCCAAAGTCAAACAGCATAATTTGTATCATCTGTTCATGTACACAGCACATTGGGACTAAAACAATTTCTTGCGTTTGTATATGTATCCATCTACGCATAAATATGTCCTGTTTCTCTATACATATATGCAATAAGTCAACTTGGATCAGATTTAATGACCTTGTCCAGGAACACCAAGCCAAGACAGCTGAGTACTGTTGACATTTGGACCTTCTCTACTTTAACACACCTGATTCAGCTCAACAAGCACTCATTGGTTAGCTCAGTCAAGGAAATGTTAAACTGGGCTAACCATGGAATGCAGATGTGCTCTGCCCCCCCCCCCAACCCCGGAGTCTGAGCCCCATGTCACAGATGCACAGCGTGTGTTTGTGTGTTTGGAAGGATCAGGCTTTTTTAAAGCTCGTCTTGGCTGCCCAGAGGCTGGTCCCTTTAGCACAGGCACTTGGCCTTCTGCTATGCTGAGCTGCAGTTTCTGAATGGGGAAGGGGAGACGTTCTCCAGTGGAAACACTGATGTCCAACACTCACTGGGCCTGTTTTGCTTGTTGAGTTTCCTTGGTTACCACAGAGGATGTATAAAAAGTGTCAGTGGGCCAGTGAGGCACAGCAGAATATTACACACACACACACACACACACATCCATACACACAAAAACCTTGACCAATATCCACAGGCATTCACAGGTTAACTCCACATTCACATTCACATTTATGTTCGCATTCTGAACTTCGGTGTTCGTAACATTCCTCGCTGAACACATGCAGCTCTTTCTCGTGCAAGCCAGGCCAGCTGATTAAGGCTCGCTTTGAAGTGAGGAGACCAGCAGACTGTGGGATGAGAGCTCACCCCGGAGAGTTCCAGAAAGACCTGGAAAGACCGGCCCAATGCTGTGTCTCCAGCTCTTTGATCAAACATAAATACATTAGCTTGCCTGCGTTCCATCCATTCTTTGAGGTGAACCCACTAAACTCGCACGAGTCCTTATAAACACACAGGAAACAGACCTTCTTGTAGTCATATGCACTTGGATATATGAGACTGCAGGTCATGAACAGTAATGCATGCTCTCAACACACTCACAGAACATGAATCTTTTAAGTTCATTGATTGGTCATACTTGCCCATGTGAAGCAACATCCACACACTCTCACACACACAAACATACACACGCACACATTTCCACAAATATCACTGCTTCGTTGGCTCTTTGCTTGTAGGACAACTTCATCTGACTCATTATGTACGGTTAAGCAGAAAATATAGAAAGGCTCATCTGTGGACCAACTGTTGTCCTCAGTTCAAAGGCTCCATCAGTCAGTTAAAAGGAATGGCCAACCTTCAACAACAGTTAAACAGGCAGCTGAGTAATGTAGGCCTAGAAATGCAACCTAACTCCCAAATCTAATTTCCTATAAGCCTCTAAGACTGCATTTTATTGTTTAATGGAAAATTTACATTTAAAAAAATGTACTAATTGACAACAGAATCTTACCCAGGCCTGTGACAGTCACTCTGGCTTTGGCTTGGATTTTGCCAAACTGATTATGAGCTTCACACACGTAGGTACTATCATCTTCTACCCAGAGGTCTAAAAGACAAAGATCACAATTATTGGCACCAAGTAACTTGGTCCAACAGGACTGTTTCAATCAGTTAACATCACCACCAGATTATGAGAACCAAGAAAAACATATTCACTGGTGATGAGCAGGTCTCCGCCCTTCTTTTGAGTGACAGTGCTGTGGCCCTGGCGACGGGAGAAGAGGGCGGAGTTGTCCTCCCGCCTCCAGATGAGTTGTGGTTCAGGGTGTCCGTGGGCATGGCAAGCAAGAGTGACGTTTGAGCCGATGTCTGCAGCCACATCGGACGGCTGCCTCGTGAACTCCGGAACCGCTGGTGTGGAGAAGACGAGTCAGATACATCATAAATTTTATTGTCAAAAGGCATAAAGTTTAAGACTGGAACAACTCGTACCAGCTGAATTCACTAAAATATATTCCATAAAATAACAAATGTTAAGACTTCTCCCAAAGAACAGTTTAAAATGCAACATATATTTTTGAATGTGTCCTACCATTCACTTTCTTCTAGTGTTTATCAGTGAAGCATTTGGATAAACAGCCAGTTTCACAGCCATTTGTAATGAGGACAAACTAAACATTACACACTCTGTATGGTGTTCACATAACACTTCAGATCCACTAGACGCAATAAACTAAATGTGATATACACAGTAGCCTGTGCAAAGCTGTTCCCATCAGTCTGGTAAAATGTTCTAAAAATGCTGTGATGGTGTGACAATATACCAATGCTAAAAATGTGACAACATGAATTTCTGCTTTTGAAATGATGCAGAATGTTTCTCAATGAACTTTACACTCCAGCTTCTTAGCTGCTGTTTCTATTCTGTAATGCTGAACAGACGCATGGACTAATATTTCTGGAATATTCTTCAGCAGTGCGACACAGAGTAGCATGTGTGTCTAATTAACAATATGAGTTATCTAAGAGCTACCAGGACTGTGAGAAGTAATTGCTTACAGCCCACGTCCAGTGTGATCCTCCCCTGTGAGGTGCCTGCCATGTTCACTCCCACGCAGATGTAATCTCCAGCGTCTGCGTCTTCCGTTTGCTGGATGCTCAGGGAGCCCTGCTCTGGGTCCATGTTCACAAACATGGACTCCTTCACCCTCTGGTCACCTATGGGAGACGCATGTGTTAGCATCCCTGCATGGCTATTTGCCTTGGCTGTACTTATCTCATTATGGTGGGTGACAACATTCAGGATTAAATAAACCATCCTCCTTTGTGGGGTTCATTTAGACACAGCCAGTTTTGTTTAATGTTGCTTGCTTTTGTGATACAGGTGAAGCTGGTGTTGCTCTGTAACCATGCGCTGAGGATACACGTCCTCACCTTTGTACCACAGAACCTCTGGCTGTGGGATTCCTGTGATTGTGCACTCCATGACGACCTTTTGTCCTAAGCCAATCAGCAGCCTGCTCTGGGGGACTGTCACCTGGGGCGGCTCTTAGGATTCAGGGAAAGGCTCTCATCAGACATCAGTAGACAGAAGATGCCTATCCACTGAACAGGTGTGGTTCTTTCCATTACAGCTTGACACAAAAAACTGACTGTAGGGATTGTATTATCATTTTTTTGTCATCTTACACTTGCAAATTTAAGATATAACAAATAGGATTTAAGAAACAAATACTGGGAGTACTGAAGTTCTTATACAACGGTGTTCTACACACTAACCGATGTAGCTGAGCAGGGCTGCCCTGGTGTCCGTTCCGGCCACGTTGCTGGCCAGGCAGCCATACGAGCCTGCGTCCTTCCTAACCGTCTTCCTGATGACCAGCGTGCCGTCCGGGGTCATCCTGTGCCTGGTGACACAAGAGAACACGACAGCACAAGGTCAGCCTCAAAACCCGCGCCAACCAAGCACGACTTACGAAGGCGGCCTTTTGCCCCCCCCCCGGTTCTGCCGGCTTGATGGGGCTTCTGACCTGCTGGAGCCCATGATGAACATGTCGTTGTGGGTCCACACCACGGTGGGGGAGGGGTAGCCTTTAGCCGTGCACTTGATCCACACCTCGTCCCCTGTGCTGAACGTCTGGTTCTGCGGGCTCACGGTCACCACTGGCGGAGCTGTGCAGAAACACGCGTGGTGTTCATCAGAGACATTATCTTTCACGACCCAATGTCTTGTCACCAGACTTTTGTTTCATGGGCTAAATTGGACTCATCTGTAACAGTATGTCATAATGACTCATAAAGATTTAGAGATTTCAAGGAAATAAATAAAATTTCCATTACACATTTATATGCGTTTTCTGTCAAAACATGCACATAATATTTTGTGTGCTCTATATTTTGTACACCCTTGAGGGTCGTGTTCACAGTACATATAATAGGCAGCACAATACGACATGAGAACCTCGCTATTCAGGACTTCAATAACACATTTTTCACCATAAATTTTCCAACATCCTCTCTCCACTTCACAAAAGTGGGACTACCGATCTCAAACGCTTGAAGCGAGACAAATTTATTCGGCCTTTCTCTTTTCTGTTTTTTTCCTCCGGAAGTCCATCCCTCTGGTTTATGGATCTGAGGGAGATTTTCCTACCGCCGACTTGCAGTTTCTTCTCATGCTTGGCGTCCCAGACGGTCATGGGTTTGCACTTCATGGGGTCTACAACCCCACCAAGGCTAAGCAGCAAGTGAGAAAATCACCCCAAAGAGCTGATTCAGCTCTGGCCTGCATTAGCTAATATCAATAGTGGGTGTGTTACTCATGTAACACATTGCCTCTGAAACGGAAACGGAACAAATGAGAATGGCAACTGTTGCCCTGGTGAGGCCTCGTCTATGAGGCTGTCAAGCAATTATGTTCTTTAAGGTCGTACGCAGCTTAACAGTCGTACTTAGCCGTTGTTCTCTGTCTGCCTGTAAAGCTGTAATTATTTCAAGTCTTAGTCACTAAAACGTGCTCTAATAGACCAGATCGTCCCCAGGTAGACATTTAACTGCTCAGCCAGCCCCCACCGCTGGCTCTGGTGTCATCCTCTCTAATGGCCTGGAGCTACGCTCACCTCCAACTTCCCCTATAGGCCTGAAGCTGCTGCCTACAAACGCAAAGCTTACCATACGCTGTACACTGAGGCTGTTCTGTTCTCAACTCAGTTACCAACGGTTACCAACTTTTTGCAAACTTGTCTACATGGTTTATCATCATTCTGAGAGAAGCTCCAGGCTATGCAGAGTGAAGTGATGGGCAGGTTAATTCATCTGCCATTACTCTCCCATGTCATTGCATGACGTTATATAACAGGTAAACATTGTATATATATATGTGTGTGTGTGTGTGTGTGTGTGTGGGTGTATGTGTGTGTGTGTGTGTGTGTGTGTGAGCTAGTGATGGAAGTGTAAAGGGTAATTCCCTCTGTCCTGTCCAGCCCTCACTATGTCAGCAGTCCGACTTCAAAGAGGTTCATAATGACTGGGACAACACAGGAGTCTCAGCAGGTGGTGATTACACACTATATACACACACACACTACGCCTTTTGTGACAGCTGTTCAAAAGGACCGAGTGTGACTACAGTCTGAAGAACCTGACATAGGGCCAAAATAGAGGGCAACTGAGACGAAAAAGAGATAAAAGCTTGATAGAGAATGTGTTCAGGAAAGATAGAGGCAAGAGAAGATAAGATGGTTTCTCAGGTCTTAGAGTAACTCTTTATGGTAAATTCAGACACTCATCAGTCAACAAAAGGGAGACATAATAAGGTACAAAGATCTCCCTCATATGGCTCTTTTTATACAGAAGACGTTCAGGTTTTCTAAACCTATACTGTTTAATGGCTGTTTATAGGTTGTCACTTTGAAGTTTCATACTGGGATGATTGTGATCTTAAGGTTTGTGTCTATGTGACTTTCCCTTCTCACTTCTAGGACTGCACACGTTCAGCTGCTGCTGTTAATCCGTTAAGAAGTTCTCCCAATGACCAGGTACGCCACACATAAATCACTGCTTGAGGAAGGATACTGATCGTAAGCAAGGACTGAAACACGGTGCCGTACTGGTACAGGGTTTCCCTTCCACACCTGAAACACGCCAATTTAGGCCAATGAACCTCATAAACTTAAGTTAAGGTTCCTTACATTTTGAGACCCCTACAATGCAGAGTAGAGATGCTACAGTGGTGCCCAAGCTCTGGAGTATACCATTGTTCTTTGAAAAGGCACATGACATTGTGTCAGCTGGGAGACTGCTGTACCAGCCACACAAGGTGTGCTGGAACGTAAGATTTTCCCAGACCGGTTGCCATTGTAACCTGATTTGCTTTGATGTATCAACTTTTAAATCTGACCAGTTTTTTCCCACCTCTGCAGCAGCTCTATGGTGCCACTCAAACCTGCCGGTGATGTCACTGTCGAGACCACCAAACGTCTTTCCTCAGTTCCTCGCCTCAGTCTCCGTAACAAGAATCTCCACCTCACATTCTACAACACTCCTCGCCTGCCTTTTGCTCCACAGCTACCGCCACTATTTCACACAATAATGAATCAGATGCCCCAAGCTGAAGTATTCATGAAGTAATTGATCATTTATGGATATTTTACATTTACGGAGTCCATTATCAAGAAGCTTGTAAAGCAGATGTGTCTACTTAAGATTTTATAAATCAGAATTGTTCCTGTTATTTGTGTGCATGCACATTCATTCTCAATTCCACACAATATGAGGCATTGCAGAATCTCTTTGTCCTGTGGGGGGTGGAGCTAATCTCAATGACTCTATGTATGGCTCTATGTACATGAGACAGGCTGAACGTCATTGTCACACATCTACATAAACCATTTGGAGTAAAAATTTGAGTGAGGCTGCACCAAAAACAGATCTGTCCTCGAGAGGATACCCCCAATACCCGAGGCATAAATCTCATCAGAACTTAAACACACATAAAACACATTCAGCAGGATTATTGCTGTAAACTTTGACCCTTGAATACTTGACCTTTGATCCTAACTTAAACAGGATTAGATTAGATTCAATTTACAAAAAGTGAAGGATGTCCACAGTGCATACACACACACACACACACACACACAAACATACTCTCTCTCTGTCTCACACGCACACACACACACACACGCACACCCACACATAGACATACTCTCTCTCTCTCTCACACACACACACACACACACACACACACACACACACACACACAGAGTAAGCACACTCAAAACACTTGCATGCATACACTCACTCACCCTGTACACTCAGGTAGACGCGTGAGGCAGATGCCCCGCCTTCGTTGGCGGCGACACAGGTGTACCAGCCGGCGTCGTCAGGGGTGACGCGGTGGATCTCCAGGGACAGGTTGGCAGTGAGGCGCACGCGGGCATCCCCTCGCATGTCCATGCCCCTCCTCTGCCACGTCAGGTTAAAGCGCACCGCACTGGACACCACGCAGGTGAGCAGCACCACAGCGCCCGGAGACGCAGTCACGTTAGCCGGCACCGTGATGGCCGGAGGAGGCTCTGCGCAGGCCCACACACGCACACACACACACACACACACACAAATGTGTCAATAAGCATCTAAATTAAATGTTCAAGTGAAAGGAAGAAGCAGCATGCCTTTTTAATGGAGGGTTGAAAATAAAAACTTTCATTCCCACATGCAAGTGGAATCTGTTGCTACAGACGTTGATTGTTCCTAATTGCTTCCTGTTCAAAACGCACACACACACCCACACCCACACACCCACACACATACGAAACGTCTGTGACCTCTGAGGTGCTGAGTGCTGCACTCTGAGAATGTGATCTAAGAACAGGAAGAGGGGAGCGATGACCGATGGGTGGATTAGCATACAAGATGGCAATATATGCAGAAGCACATGAATGTGGAGGGAGGACGGCTGAACTCGTCACCGGTGGCTGCATGATCGGGAAAAGGCACATTTGTACTGCAGGGGAGGACTAAGCGCTGGCCAGAGTGAAGACAGGAGGGTCGCGTGACACTGCGTCTGCATTCTGTCTGCCTGGAAAATCTGCTCTGCCACCCTGCCTCTCTTAGGGGGGGGATAAAGTGATAAGCTTAAAGGCAGGTCAGGCTCCAGAAGACACTCCCTGGAGCCAGAAATGTCTGATTAGCTCAGAGTGTCTGAGAGTCGCGGCAAGGGTTTCTCCAAGGGTTTCGAGTGGATAAAGAGGCTCTGGAATACCACAGCAGCGGAGGAGTCTTGTGGCTCTGCACCGCCCCTCTGAAAGGGAAGGGATCAGCCAGGGGCCGGAAGACGGGAAGTGGAAGAGCCTAGAAAAGTGTGTCACCCCTGTCCTGCTCTGTGCTAAATGCACTGGTGATCTGAAGCAATGTGGGCAGTAGATAAACCAAAATGGGCGCAAACAGCAATGAACAACAATTAAAACAATTTACTTATACAAAGGAACTCTTAGTGAAGAATCTTGTGCCCATTTACTATTGGAATGGAAAAAGTGGTTTATTTAAACATCATCTCAACATAAACCCTGAATTAAATTATTCAAAGATGTCCAGCACAGGACAACTATGTTTTATGGGACTATAAAATATACAGTATAAAAGATGTCTCCAGTCCCACAGTCAACTAAAACACACCCCAGACTTTACTCACCATGTGTGTGTGTGTGTGTGTGTGTGTGTGTGTGTGACTGTCCGTTACACTGAGCATGAAGTAAACCTCACAACAGCCTGTTTAGTGAAAGGAATGTCCTTGACTGCTGTTTGGGTAAGGAGAGCATGGAATCACCATTCATTCACATTCTGGAGCATGTTTTTTGCATTATCATGCCTGTATATTCAGATTCCAAATAGGAGGAGTCTACATTAAACCACTCCCAATTAGGGGAAGGTCTGGAGGCAGTGAAGAGAAACAGGCAAAGACACTGTCACAATTAGCTTTCTGGACCCTGGAACCTCACACATGCAATCAATTACACACCGTTTCCTGCATCCACCTTTGCTGATGGGGTCGCCCCGGCTCTGAGAGGCCGGCAGGGTTCGTTTACGTTGGGGACATTACGGACGGTGTTTTGTGTTGCTAGCATAATCTAACTTCCTTTGCGGGAAATTATTTTTGGCTGTTGTGCTCACCGGAGACGTCGAGGAATGTGCGTCCTCGGCCTGTGCCTGCACTACTGATGGCGGTGCAGTCGTAGAACCCCTCGTCTTTTAGAGACACCTGTGCGATCTCCCATGATGCGTTCGCCGACTCACTGTTTCAACATCAATCAGTCACTCAGAAGAAAAGCCCTTAAATAATAAATGAGTCTTATACACATAAGATATTCTGCATTTTAGATATTAGATATTATGAATATCTACATTTATCGTGTCGGTAAAATTGTCAGCATGGGGCACCTGAAGAGCTGGTCCACACCGAGACGATCACCCTCCCTGGTGAAGCGCAGGGTAAAGGGAATGAGGCTGTCCACATTACAGGTGATGCTGCCTTTCTGCAGATAGTAACCCGGAGTGTGGGAGGGCATACTCACTTTGGGAGCATCTGGTGACAAAGCCAGTACAAAAAGCATTATAATTGTAACTGTTATTATTACTTAGCTAAATTACTATACTATGTAATTACTATAAGCAATTTGATCATAACCAATCATAACCAAGTGTGGACATACAACCCCATCAATGCTTGAATGATGAAAGAACAAAAGTGAGAACAATTTATTTTTGTATATAAAAGGCCATTTTCGTAATGCCACAAAAGGAACAACACAATGAAGTCAACAGAGCCCTGTGTGTTTTGGAAATGCAGAGAGATCTGGGGGCCCAACCAGGAACGATGCTGGAGAACAAGACACTGGAGATCCTCTGAAAGAGGAAGCCTTCGCGGTCGTATCCCGTCACTCTCAGGAAGAAGGCCTCGTCGGGCGGCACAAACTCCGTGATGTTCCAGACGCTGTAGGGCTCGCGGTCAGGGTAGTAGAGAATGGGAAGTGTCTTCATCACTGTGCCCGTGATGCTGAGGAGCTCCAGGCGGTCGGCCCGTGCCGGATGGGACAGTCCCGTTGTGTTCAGCAGGATAAAGGTCGGGATGCCTGTGATGGTGTGTGTGTGAAAGAGAAAGAGAGAGAGAGAGAACGAGAGAGAAAAAGAAAAACACATGTGATTTTCCTTAGGTTTACTGGTTCAGTGAACCCTTATAACGGAGATGCTCATAGCACAGCATACAAGAAACTTCCAGGACATTTATTCCACTTCCTGTTAAGAGTAACATATGGTCAAAAAAAGCATCCTGATAATCGTCTTATACAGATCAAATCTTACTCACCTTGCACAGGTCTGCTAGAGGTCATTTTGAAATCCAGCGTGTGCTTCCGGGAGAATCCGGCCCGGAAGTCGATGGTGCTCAGCCCTGTGATCCTGACTGAGTGACGACCCTCGCTGATCGTCTACAACCATGATGGAATCAAAAATAAATTGCAAATGGATTGGAACGAGCAGCACTTTGAAGAGGAGAATTTGGATATTTACATATTTACACATTTACATATTTACAGACCGACTGTTGAAGATACAAGTAACATGAAGCAGTGCTGTTGTTGCAGTCGGCTGTCTTTGTAATAGGTGAAATGGTTGCCTCCAAACGTGCACGATAAAAACTACTATAGTACCAACGCAATCATTTTAAATAGTAATTCTTTGAAAGCTACATCTAAAACAGCAAAATAATGACTTGTCAGGTCTATGACATCTCAAATTTTTTTACAGACTTCACCTGTGAGAATGTACTGAGACACATTTACAGCCCAATTTGTGTCCAGCAAACTTCCTGAAATAATGGGAAAAAAGAAACTTTCCTTTGGCAAGGAGAGTCCGTTATTCAGGTCATTTAATTCCTGGTCCCACTGAGCTCTCCTGCCTCTTTTATGACCGCATCAGTGACTCTGGGGGTCTCTGGGGCGCTACCTTCAGTCCCGTGCTACGAGACCCCTCCACTCTGCACATAATCATGGCAACGGCTCCCGAGGGCCGCTCACATACTTTGGAAATTACAAGCTTCCATAAACTGTTATCATGGGGCTGTACAATAAAAGAAAGAAACAGAAAACTGAGAAGAAACCCCAAAAAGTTTTCTTATTGGCCCAGGTCTATGGTCCTGAAGGCTTCCTCCAGAAGAGGAGAAGGAAATACAGGATAAGCCTGGGGGGAGGAGTGAGGGAAGGAGGGAGGGAGAGAGGGAGGGAGAGAGAATGAGAGAGAGATAGTAATGTAGATAAAGTAGGGAAGCATGGTCCTCCACCATCCACAGGTCACGGACACCTAATTACCAGGAGGTTCGCCGGTCAAACAGCCTTACACAGAACCACTAGAGATTACCTTGTGCTAACAATGTCAGAACCAGTTACTGGGAGGACTGATCTGCCACACCAACTAAACAGGCTAAACTCTCATCAACAGGCTAAACTCTCATCAACAGGCTAAACTCTCATCAACACTTAGAACTAAAGCAGCTCATATACAGTTTGTTTTTTTCACCTCTATGACATTTAATAAAAGAATGTGCTTGCCCTTCTTTAACTTGGGGGTAAAAATACAATAATATGGGCCTAGAGACAGCCGTCCTTTCTTGCACAACAGAGTGTGAAGGCAAAAGAAATGGCGAGGAAAGAAAGGAATAAGCAGATAAGGTCATGCCAGGACGAAGCCCGCAGGACGGTAGGAGTGAACATGACTGAGTGTGTGGAGTGACTCACAGGGACACGGAGACTGGAAGCCAGTAGCTACAGAAACCAACACAAACGATCTGCTGCAAATACTTCACACAGGCATTAACTGATATGGTATGGAGGCAATGAGAGCAGGAGGGAAGGAATCAGTCAAATTGGAGAGACAGAGGGAGATAATAATAAAAGCCGGTATCTACATAGTTAATGCTTGAAAAAGGTCCTGGGCCCTGTGATGTGAGGAGGGAGAGCAGCATGCTATCTCCTTCCAGCCTGTAGAGCATAAATTACCCAACACTCCAAAAACAGCCATTCAAAAATTACACAATTAGCCCTTCCGAGACCTCCAGACCTGGTGGGGGCTCATGGGGACCACAGATCAGTCAGACAAAAAAAATGTGTGCCATTTCCTTTAACAGGCACCTGGAGCTGGGGCAGGCTAGAGTCGTCCCCAGTTCCTACAGGTCACACTGTGGGGCCCTGGACCCCAAACAAGAACCCAAGACTCAGTGGAGTGAGGGACAAAACCACCAGCACAACAGTGTCAGAAACATGGCCTTGCCTTGACAGTAAGTTCATAACTATCACTAAACCAAGGACCAAACTGAATTCATTCCCAGGAAGCATAGCAGGCATATAGGGCAACATCAGCACAAATAATACATAAACAAATTATACATAAAACATTTACAAATTATACATAAACAGTGAATATTCTTGGTACATGCCAGTAAGCGTCAAACAAGCCATAGTAATTATGATGTAATATTCTATGCTGTTTTATACAGGCAACAACCTCAAGTTCACACTGGTTTCTCACCTTTACTGTCCACATCCCCGGCTCAGGATCTTTGAGGTTGAGCACTTTGGCAGAGTTTGGAATGTGAAGAAGCTCTGTCAACCCATCTTTGCTCCCAATCAGTTTCCCTGGAAACATGCGATATGTGCTGCTTTGATCAATCTGGGTTCGTTTGTGGCCCAGTGCATAACTATGAAAGTTCAGAAGCGTCCTACCCTGTGGGTTGCGTATCTCAATGACAGGGGCTGGGCCGCTCAGAGCCACCGTCACCTCCTTCAGGCTTGGGTCAAAGGGAATCTGCCAGGTGTTGCTGACTGGATGGTAGTGGTCAGTGGACAGCAAATGAACTTTGGAGGACTGCACTGCCTCCTCCACCCATTTCAGCACCTACATAAAGGAAGAGTCGTTTACAAATATAAACCATAATGAATGGTTGGTGTGGGGGTAGATGGTGGATTGCACAGATGAACAGACATAGACAGATGAATGAAAATGAACCCCACATGCAAACCCCACTGCTGGCTACAGACCCAAGCAGACACAACTAGAGGGCTTCACATCTGGTGCGAAAAATGTATGACCTCTGAACCTGGAACCTTTATATGTGGTCAGAGCCTTTCACCAAAACCACATGAGTAGCAGACAAACAAACAGACGTAATTCCTCCACTACTCAATTCCCGTGCTGCATGGGATCAGATTGATCACAGGTGAAGCACATACCACAGAACTGTGGGAGGAGTGCTGAAGCCAGAATGACTAACTGTAGTAGCACAAGAATTCCTATAAATACAGTACAGCTGTGTTTCTCATGGCAAGGTCTAGGGATGCTAGTTTGTTCGGCTTCGCTTATACTGACATTTAATCTTATGTCAGCCATTTCACTGATGAAAATATTAAGATGAAACTTAATCTGCTGTCCAAAGTCCTAATATCCACTGAATACTTATAAGTTCTAAGTACAGTTATAAATACATACAGGGTTCATATCTAGAGGGGTTTATCTACTTAAGGGAAGAGGTTGATATCACAGAGGTTGACACAAAGTCTACTGGCCAGTATTAAACATGCAGGGTTACCACAGTGCATCAGCAAACTATGGTAGAAATATCAAGAAGATGAAGATTAACTGCAGCACTAGGTTATAGGTCTATATGGAGTATATACTGAGCTATACAGAGCCATAGAAGAAAGAATACTAAATGTTTTGTTACTAAACAGACCGAATTTAATAAATCTTCAGCTCTAGACCTAGTCTCATTTACTTTAATGTCTCGTGAACCGTCCAACCAGGATCTGGGTCAAATATCAATATGGTGGACCTCAGCATATCTAAACATATATGATGATGGATATAAAATTTCCTGGACCTCTTGCAATATAAAAAGATTCTGAAACCATGTTTTCCAGAAAGCTGAAGATGTTTTTGGATGCTTGGCCATGTTCTCCAGGACTGTGATGAAGCAATTCCTTGCTTGATGTTCATATTTACATTCCCCATGGGAGCCTGAAGCCTACAGTGAGGCCAAGCCATCTCGCTGACACATGCTGCAAACATTAGCATGGCTACAGCAAGACAACAGCGGAAGTGCTTCTAAATCCAGAAATAAAACAGCTTCGGTGGGTAGTGCGCCCTTGTTTTGGTGTTTTATCTGCATGTAATGTGATCATGGTGATCATACAACAAGTGGTATCAGCTATGGCATTTGAATCTTTACAGTACATGTCTGCATAAAATACATAAGGCAAACTGGTTCATGAGTACGGACAGAAGTGATTGTGTGTGCATTTAAAATTAGTGAATCAAAGAGATAGAAAGAAAAAGTAAAACAAAATCTCACCTCATTGAATAAATAAAAGAAAGTAAATAATTAACATAGTAAACAAAGAAATAAGTTGGTTCTCACCTCATTGACTTGTTTTTTGTCCAGATGAAAGACTTGTCCTGAACTAGTGGAAGCTATTTCCTCATATACCTTATATCCAATATGTGATCTGTCATCACAGTCACCAGTCAACACAAACACCACCTGTATACGTGCACACATACAAACAAACAAAGACACACACATATTAGAACATCTTCTCCAGTACAGACACAGGGTTCTAAACTTTTCTATAAGTGAACGGAGCAATGTGGGTACCTGAGACTGCTTTTGTTGGATGAGCTGGAGGACCTCGTGGGTCAGTCTGTAGTCTTTTGAACGGGCATCTGTGAAGACATAAATGAAGGACCCTGGTAGAGAGATCTCCAAGGCGATCTTGATTGCTCCAATGCTCATCTCTGGACAGTCACCACCTCCCTGTTGATGTTCAGCATCAATAATCAATCAGTATGAGTAATCAGTATTAACAATCACCCCAATAGTTAGTAGTAATTCACCAGACACTTCCCTTGGAGTCTTTAACACACTTGACGTAACTTTGAAAAAATTTTAAAGTGAGGTCAATGATAAATTTGGCAGTACAGTGGGAACCAGGGCTGGGTTTCACACCTTCTTAAAACATAAACTGAAATTGTGAAGCAACCGACTTAAAATGTTGCCAGGCCTTTAAACCAAGAGAAGGCTAGTTAGCATGATCTCACTAGTTCAAGCCAAACTACTCAATCACCAGATGAAGGATGAAGTTCTTCCGGGTGAACTCTATAATATTCTTACAATAAAATACTTTACCTCAGCACGACAATGATTTACTCAGAAAAATCAAATGCAAATCCCTTCACATTGTGTCTATCTTACTGCCTCCCTTTCTGTGTTTTGTCTATCTTGAGAAGACCTATGTTCTTATTGCTTTCCTGAAGTCTGAAGAACCAACTAACATCTGGAAATGAACAATCTTTCTTCTGTCTCTTTGTTTCAAAGGATGTAATGGAATCTGGGGGACTTTTCCCCACAAAACATCCACATGCACCCAAAAAATTTTTTATCCTCTACATGCTTTGACAAGAGTGTACCTCTGTGTGTACCTCTTTTGTTATACATTCTGAAATGGCTACTAACAGCCTTTAAGAATAACAAACATTTAGGGATTAACTATTCTAAGCAGTTTTCTGAAGTATGATTAACAAAAATGTGGCTGTATGTATTTTTATGCCAGTGTTTGTGGATATGTTTATTTGCACAGTTTATTTGCCACATTTATCAAAGTTTCTACTGACTGCATTCTGGTCTTCTTCACACGCACCTGCATGCACACATAAACCAACACACACACACCCACATACATAAACCAACACACCCACACCCACACACATAAACCAACACACCCACACACACACACACCCACACACATAAACCAACACACCCACACACACACCCCCACACACATAAACCAACACACACACACCCACACACATAAACCAACACACACACATACACACACACACACACACAATAACAAACACACACACGTACACACACACACACAAACCAACACACACACACACATAAACCAGCCCACACACATGTACACACACACACTCTCTTCTCCAGCACAAACAACTGCAACATACTCTAGCCAACCTAGACAACATACAACTCTGTCTACTTTCTCTTTTGAAAGAAATAAGCAAAAACACAGTCAGTGAGTTGCTCATGCAAAGTAACACTTAATCATTCAAGATGACCATTGTCTGTTCCTGTCCCTCCTAGTTAATCAAGATGCAAGAATCAACTGCAAAGCAACTGTATTTTCCTGCTGCTACAGCAATTGCTTAAGGAGCACAATTGCTCAATTGCGGAGAGGAGACGCACTTATGATAGATGCGCTCCTAATGCTCCACTAGATCTCCCTGATATGGCAAGCACACCAGTGTCAAGCGGACAGGACATGCATGCTCGTGTGCCTGGTATGCTCTCGAACTCGCCAACGCTGCTGTGAATCGCATCTCTTATCTTGGCCTTCGGGGAAATAACCCTGTAGATTGTGAATTGTTTGTCCAGCAAGAGATGTTCTTCCCTGACTGAGAACTTGGCTCACATCCATCTAGCCACTGCAATCTTTTCCTCATCTATATGAATGAATGTTGACCAAGGAGGAATGGATTGCAATATTTTTTGTATGTGAGGTCTGCTAGAATCATAAAGCCATGAAGGCCAGAAGGTGTGTGGGTTCACCTGCACGTAGAGTTCTCGCAGCTCATTCTGGAACTTCTTGGGATCTGTTGTAATGGTCACTGGGCCAATCTCTATGGAAACAAGCAGGCAAACAAAATTCCATCAGTGGCAGGAATGTAGACAACAAGCCTTCAGAACTTATAATTAAAATAGATTCTCCTTTTTTTGTTTGTTTAAATTCCTCATGGATGCCAAATATTTGAACTGGCGGACGGCAGCGGACGTCCAGGTTCAAAGGTCATGGTTCGTGACAGTGAGCTTCCTCTGAAGTGCCTGCTCCCTCATTTATCATGGTGCAAAGCCTCCTGTACTGCTGCTTAGATGGAATGTGGAATAATCATACACACAACAAAGTGTGATTTATCAAGCACACAGCCAAGTATGCTTGCCAGCTAGAGCCTAATGGTGATGAATAACCTGAACTTTCCACATAGCTATTCCTGTTCACTTACGCGGCCCGGCTATTTGGATGAAAGAATGCCCTCAAAGTGATTACAGCAAATCATTTTATTTGCACAGAAAAAGGCTAGATGATGCAACTGTCCTGAAAGCCTACAATGATTTAGATACACCAATTCATTAGAAAAGCCTTTTATGCACAGAGTGTATTATTTAGAGTCTAAAATGCACCTATGGGAAAGGTCCAACTAATAAAGTTGCCAGTAAATGTGTATGCTGGTGCAGTATTTAAAACCTAGCTTGCTGTTTGGAATGATACCTTATTTCAGCATATTGTGAAATGTCAAATGCATAATCCTTTACCAAAAGACAAGGACATTGTTTAATGTTGTCATAAATACTAGATGATGGCATGATTTAAAGACCGTCTTGACCCCTAGTACCGTACGCAAGTTCTCACGTGCTGTAAAGTACAGGGCCATGCGCGTGTAAACTGTGCTGACAAACAAGCTAGTTCCCTTGGTATTGTGGTAGATTAACAGTTTGGAGCATAATTTATGAGACCAGAGACTAAACGCCACCCACAGGGCCCTCAGGCTCTACAGACATGGTTCAGGGTGAACCAGTTACATTCAACAATGCTGCAAGTTATAAATTTCAGTGCATTACTGTCATATCATCTAGAACTTAACTGAGAGCAATTTGCAATGCTGTTATTCAAAAGTCTGCAGTGTTACAAGCACTCTGAACCTGGCCCACATTTTATGGCCGTTCCTGACTGAAGCCTTTGAAAACTCCTGCACAATCTGCAAGACAGAGATGGCATTCAGCCTGTGGAAAGGGCACCATACAGAAGTTGGAGCCCCATCAGCAGCTCTTTCACTGGAGCTACCATCCAACATAGGCCTTCAAACGAGACTCCAAGAATGACATGCAATTCATTCCAGAGTTTTCTCTAAGAGTTAAAATTACTGGCAAATATACAAAAGAATTCCACTAATAATGATTCCAACTGGAACAACAGATCAGTAAAAAAAAATGACGGGTATTGATCACTGGCTTTATTTCCCATTAATACAGGTATGAAGTTGAAGGATTATTTTAACGATTACTTGTGCAGAAGTCAAAGATGACATTGTCCAAGCCACCCCCCCCACCAAAAAATAAAATAAAACAGCAACTACAGTCAGAGTGTTACACTACTGTGTTGTGCTAGGTGGCTACAGTTAGCTTTTGTAAAGTATCTGTAAAAGAAGCCCTGCTGTGGGGAACCAGTAAACCTTTGCCATTAAAGTCCAGTGCATCCTCGTTAGTGATGTTCTCATCTCCGGCTCACATCAGCTGTTCTCCCCCATAACAGGAAAGACCTTATAACCCAGGTATGAGTTTGTGCAAGTGGCATGAATTTTAGCTGTGAGGTCATCGTTCTGCTGTCGCTGGCACCAGCCGAATGACCTCATGCTCTGCTTGGAAGCCTTCGCTTTCCTTTTTCCTGCGGCAGAAGTCGGGTGGTTTGCCATTTCTCAGCCCGCCCTGTTCTCAGTTCTATCGAGCTGTGAAGGCTTTCATGGCCACGCCATGCACAGAGTCGAGTGAGCTCAGCATTACAGATGTTCTGCTGTATGCACAGATCATGGCAGGAGAAAGGCTTCTGTGGTACATGCAAATAGAGAGTAAAATACATCTGCCTTCATTATAAAGAAATTGTTAAAAGGAATGAATACAATTAGTAGAGAGTATTTAATACACTTTTTAGTGTATTAAACCACATCACAAACACTGAAGAGTCGAGAAACCCAACTGTGTCTAGAAGACATTACAAATACTAGAACTGAAACTTTACTGGTGAGAGAAATACATAGAAAGTGGAACTGCATTTTGAAGTGTCCCCACACCTGCTTGTCAAACAGACTATACTCCTCACATCCATGGCATGTGTGTCAGATATGTGCAGCGTTCATAAAAAATAGGTGTCCATCTTGCTGAACCTCTCAGCAAAAGGAGCTATACTCTACATAGACACAGAGAGACATATGCTTTCAATAAGTCTGACAAAACCCATGAGTTTTTGAACATACCATCTTCTTTTGTCCAAACAAAGAACCTGAAGCCTTTAGAAGCTTTTTTGGTGGATATGTCCAAATAATGAGCCCCACAGTCATATCAAGGTATCCTAAAGCAGGTAGGCTACCGGATCACTTATCTTGGACCCAGGCACTATGCTGTATCACGTCTCCTGAAAGTGTTAAGCTCTGGGTACGGGAACGTGGTCTCTGTGCTGACTGAAAAGCAGCACTTTGCTTTAATGGAACATAAATCTCTGCGTTTATGTTTTACAACACATGCAGAAGAGCTGTTGAGTCTTACAAGTGGCTTAGCGGGGCAAGGGGTAAATGCAAAGCTGGAGTGACAAATCTGGAGTAATGCAGCTAATTCTTAAAAAACATCTGATGAACAGAAATCTGTGAAATATTAGATTCTCCCATGAGATCTTGGGTAAGCTCTAAAGTCTACCCAGCTTTTGACAGCAGAAAGGAGACATCTTGAGTGATCAAAGTCACGGTTAAAACCAACGGAAATCTGTTTGGCATCGGACAGCGGAACTGGATTCTCAGGCAAAGCTTTTCATGCCCGGAAAACTTTACACGGGTCTAGCCTGATTAAGGAGCTTTATCTCAACTGGCCAGGCACTGCCTTACTCAGACTCTGCTTAGACCAGAGAGTAGTACCACAACTACCACAAGCCCAGTGGAAACAAAATGAACACAGAATCACAAGGCCGTTGGTCATTTTCCCTTAGTGGCACTTTTTTGGTGAAACCTTAAACATAAACCAAACAGTGACACTTTCGTATAATCAAAAACAAAAACCTCAATCGAAAGCCTCTTGAGAACATTTTACGTGGAACTGGTTGCTTACGCAAATCCCTCATGATTTCAAAGTCACGGTTTAAGCACCGACTTAACACTTCCGTGGCATAAACATGAACATGTGCATTATGAGGTCAGCCCAGTGGTGTTTTCAGAAACACTTTTTAAACAAAATGAAACGAACATAAGCGTTAAATGTTAAGTTCTTCGGAGCATCGTTTGGAAGAGTAGGCAGTCCGTCTCCCATTAACGTTTTGTGTGTAATAAACAATGAACAACTCCCGTTGCTTTGTTTTCTGAGGTAATGCGAAGTGAGTTAGCACAACTACATGGATCACTGCGTGTTTAAATGTAAACGGGATGCTGATGGGATGAAAATACTGCGCATTTTCCGGCGTTACATGCCATTAAGTGTAATTTTCTTTTGTGTTCTCAAATACAAAACAAATTTTCCCCAGGGAACTAACAAAAGGACACTGACATAATTTCACTTCTGAGCACACCGGGGATGCTGGAGCGCCTACTCCTTTATCCGTTAAAGTGCTAAGTGCCATTTATGATGTTGATGAAAAGCATATATAGCTACAAAAATAAAATTAAATCGCACTCAGCAGCAGACATTTTTATTAACATTCCTATCCCCCCCCCCAAAAAAAGACTAAATCGGACGAACTCTTTTTGTAATACCACATTTAACATTAACATATTACCTAGCTATCTAGCTAGCTACTGATGATATCACTATCTAGAACATGATGCTACAATTACTATTTATCATTAGCTAGGCTAATAAAAATTGCTTATTGTACCTTATGAAGTTTGAAATTCAAGTTAACATGGATATGAAAATATTTTAGAAATGTCTTTCTTTTTAAATTAGATTTTTAAGATGTACCTATTAAAATCCATTAAGCTATATGCTGCAGAGTGAAATTACTATACATGATATTTACTATAGCTAGTTGCACTCAGAAGGCAGTATTAAAGAAGTTAGCTAGATATATAGCTAGTTTACGACGAACGATGATTTTACAATAAACGAACTAGTTGCTAAAATAAGTGTTCAGTTGAATACGTGCTCAAGATCACGGTAATTCGGTGTGCATGTTTATTCCAAGTTTATAACAGGGTTTGTTTCGGTTCTGTCTGAAAGCGATAATGCTGATTAACAGCCAAGAACATTTGTTTTCTGCCCTTGGCCTCAGGGGTTGAATTCCGTCTCCAAGTACAGCTACTTCACGAATGTATATTGGAAAAAAAAAACGCAGTACTGTTTGTGCTACACAAACACTTATGTGTTGTCCACATCACTCTTGCAGTGTATTATTGACAAACAAGTGACCGTTTTTTAAAACTGTATCTCTTTGCCAAAGAAAACATCTTTGTGCACAAGTCATTCATGATTTAATGGTTTCATGCACTATTTTATTTTGGTATCAGTAAAGCCTTTTCACAGTTTACCAACAGCCATACATCTTTCTTCTTTTACAAAGCACTGCCACTTTCCTGGACCATCAGCCCAAATCATTCTGGCACTAGGTATAGCCTAGAAACCATAACCTCATCTCTCTTTTCCCACACTTGATCTATCAAGGCATGTGTGAGCTTTAAGAACATGACTTGTTCTGAAGAACGTGACTGAAAATTTCCAGTCAACGACTGTCAGTGAAAATGAAAGCAACTGTTTAGCAGATACACAAATTTAACTAAAGACAGAAAGTTTCCAAGCAAATACTTGAAGTAAAGGGAGACAAACCAACAGTCAATGTAAAACCAACAATGTTACACATTAAGTGATGCCATATGCACTAGGAATACATGGTGAAAATCACACAAGGCAATCTAACCTCAGTAAGCATGTCTAATGTCTCTAAAATACACAGCTCTTGATGCTTTAAAAGTTGACTGCATTAAAAAAACCTGTAGGAAAATAGTTTTAAGACCTATTCAACAAATTATCTGTTAAAATTCTACTAATGTCCTGTGGTTAATTAAATTGGTTCAAGATTTTGCCATGGACCTAATAAAACAGTGAACCTTTGTAAAAAAAAAAAAAACGGATGAAAAAAACAGCTCAGTTACTGGATAAACACCCTGGATAAACACCCTGGATACACACCCCATACACACTCACTGGCAGGGCTAACCACATCTACTCCAAAACTAGTAGAAAATGGCAATGTATCAGTGGCAGCTCATGACAGACACCCGATGTCCTTGTGCTTACTCCAAAGCACAAATCTATATCGCCTTCCCAACACTGACACAGCAAAACAGACTCTGAAAGAGCTGCACACTACAGACGGAACAGATTTGAGGTATTGAAATACAAATGTGACGAAGAGTGGAAAAATGTCTCATGACAGAAACTGTAGCACTTCTAGTCTGAGGCTGTGTCAGGACTCAAGCAGCCACACGGAGAGTGAGTGAAAGAAGAGAACCTGTGTGGTTCTAGGGTTAGGGTCAGGCACACTCCGGGAAGCACAGCCCTGATCCCCACGCCTCTGACCATGGATGTTGGAACTTGGGTGGCTGGACACTCGCTGTCTGTCTGTGTGTTGTATGGAAATGTAGTGCATGTTTGTGTGTGTGTGTGTGTGTGTGTGTGTAGAGAAACAAAAAGAGAGGAAGAAAAACAAGTAAAAAAAACTGAATGTGTGAAAGACAACAAATGACACCATCTAAGAGAGTGAAAAAAACAGAACAGAGAGAAATAAAAGAAGGAAAAACAAGAAGTGTGTATGAATGAGAGTGAGAAGGAAACGAATAGATAGAACAGAAGAGCATAGTAGTGAGTGAGGGAAAGAGTGATGGAAAGAAAGAGAAAGACAAAGACACAATGCCTATTCAGTGATGAGACTGGGTGGTCATTTCATGCTTTAATTTACTGTCTCCAAAGCTCAGTTTGTTGTGGAAAGTGTTTGGGCTGAAATCCCATGCCCTGCAGTTGTTGTGCCCAATCACACACATTCACTCACACACAGCATAGACTGAAAGCCACACAAACACATGCACAAAACATTTGCGTTCCTCATGTTCCGCATGCGTCCTGCTGTCCGTTAGATGATGAGGCACAACATGTCATTGTGTGTTTTGTGATATGAAAAACACGAGGCTCCGGGATAAACCCAGTAAAGACGGTAGGAAGTGTTGCTCTACAGATGCCTGGTACAGTGTGTGAGTTTGTGTGTGTGTGTTTTAATGAGAAACCACGTCTGACGCCGCTGACCTCAGCAGAAGGAAAGGGGCAAAGTCTGACTCAGGATATTCCCCAGAGGTTCCCAACACCCAGTTTTGACCAACCTAATTGGCTTAGCCAGGACTGACTGCATGCCTCTGTCAGAAGCTGGCTTGGAGACTCCAGTGTCTAGAGTTTGATTGGCACCAACAGCTGGCCCATAAAACTGTCAAAACATGGGTGTGTGCTACCCACCCATGTGTGAGAAAGGTCAGGCAGCTTCCAATGGAACAAAAAGAACCTCTTAGGAGAAACTTGAAGTGTGCTGCTCACAACTGATACGGCACACTGATTAAATGAAGTTGCTCATCATATGGGCTGTAAAAATAAAAAATAAAAATAAAAACAGGAGGTAGAATCCTACATAGCTTTCTAATATAAGGCCCTGTTACAGTGGCAAGTGAAGTGTATATTTGTCAGATATCATGCTTGCTAAGAGATGTATTCAGACATCTGCGTGCCATCAATTTACTCACAGCCAAAGAATTGTCAGCCATTAAAAAACTGTAATAGCGAGGTAATAGGGAGGGAACGTAAAGGGATTTGAAGTCATTATGAGATTATGGTCCCAGCCTGTGTCCGCATGAATGGAGACAGCCGGTAAAATCTGCAGAGGCTTATGAATGGCCGGCATCACAATAGCACAACTGCCAGTACACAAGTTAGACATTTTCCCATTGCTGGGACTGATAATAACTAAAACATGTGATGGGGTAAGACCGTTCTCTCATCATCAAGGAACGACCCCTGGATCTTTGACCTTGAGGTCTGTGAATCACTGTGAAGAAATGAGAGCATGGATATGCTGTGCTTTACTACACTTCAAGGGAATGCGGTGACATAAAACAAATGAGAAGCACTTGGAATACTCTATAAATATCAAACATGAAGACACATGTGAGCAGTGATACAGCCATATTGGGTAAATACTGTACAGCACCTGCCTCCTCTCAGACAAAACTAATTACCAAGGCTTGAAATGCTTATATTTGAAACAGAAAATAGACCACATCACAATATTTGTCTGATCATGTAACTTCTGTGAAGTTAGTATAATGCTGTTTTAGTTCATTTGTTTGTTCACAAAAGCAGAAACGGGGTAGATTAGTGAGCACATAAAAACACTTGTAACAAAAAAACGGCAAAACCTAATAGAACTTGTTGGACTGCATATGTGTGCGTGCTCAGATAGCATGTTTATTCGTAACATCTACTGAGGCTTCATGGAAGATGGCAGTGATGTGCCACTTCAGGCTTTTATCTAGAGGCTGGTGCCCTGTAATTCACGCTCTGCTGGGTCAGATCCTGCTCTGTTTTTGCTCTAACTCTGCATCCAATCAGACAAACAGTGAACAATGGAGCCATCAGCAGTGGCGTGAGCCTCTGAAGACCCTCTTCCAGTCAGCATTACTCCAGCAAACCATATCAGGGCAAAGAAATATGCACTGTCATGCACAACTGATGAAGGACATCTCCTTCTCTTTCTCTCTCTCTCTGTCTCTCTCTTTCGCTATATATGATAAATATACATGCTCTGACATGCCAATCATGGATTAGCAGCGTGTAAATTGACTATGAAGCGGTGATACTTCAGGGGGGCGGCTTGAGAATGCCCATTCCTGTATAAGGTTTGAGGTGTTATCTTCTGAGTGCGGTGTTATCTTCTGATTGGGGCTGAAGACTAGCCAGTGTGCTCATCGCAAGGCAACTTGAATGATCAGTTTGAATGAGGCATGACAGTGGGTCCCGGACGGATGGAACATTCCATTTCTGAAGTTGTGCAGGCATTTAACATTCCTCGATCCATGGTATCATGTGTGTACCAGGAATATGTCAAAGAAGACATTACCACCCACAGTGGATAATTCCGTGGTCAGTCACAGGTGCTTAATGATTGACTCTGGCAGAAATAAATGTGGAGAATGGTCCAATAACTCAGAGTACTAATAATTTTTGGTGATAGTAATGTTCATGTGTGAAGCCATGGACCCCAGTTGTCAACAAGGCACTGTGCAGGCTGGTGGTGGTTCCATACTGGTGTGGGGTGTGTTCTCATGGCATGGATTGGGTCCACTGGTCTGACTAACCACACTGACCAGTGCAGCTACGTTTCACTGCTTGGTTAACATTTAAAGCCCTTTTGGGTTTTCATGTATCTCCACGATGCTGGGATATTCCAGCAGAATAATGTGCCATGCCATCAGGGCCAAGTTGTCCAGAACTGGTTCGACATGCATTCTGAATATTTCCAATGAGTTGTGTGGTCTGCATGTTCACCTGACATTAGCCCAGTCGAGAATTTATGGAATGTGATGGAGAGGTCCATTTACTCATGGTCCATGGCTCAACATCACTCCAGATGTCTTCCACCCACTTGTGGAATCAATGGCAGGGGTTCTACATGATACTAGTATAAGTATATATAAATAATCTCATCATGCTGTCACCACTGATAACAAAAGCTGGAAACCAAGATACAGACACTTTGGATGGAACTCATCAACCTGAAAGATCAAAGGGAATGACTATGGAAGAAATACAATGGGCAGCCCATAAATGAGGCTCTGGAGTCTGTAAAATAAGTAATAACATCACCATATCCCATAAATGCTCGACTGCGCTCATGCCAGGTGGACATACAGGCCATATCATTCATTGGAACTCTACATAATGCACATCGAACCAATTCAGGACAACTTGGGCCTGATGGTAAGGTGCATTATCTTGGGCCTGATGGCATGGTATATTATCTTGGGCCTGATGATATGGTGCATTATCTTGGGCCTGATGGTATGGTGCATTATCTTGGGCCTGATGGCATGGTGCATTATCTTGCTGGAACATGCCAGCATCATGGAAGTACAGGAAGCTCCAAAAGGGCTCCAAATGGTCACCAAACAGTGAAACATAGTGACACCGGTCAATGAGGTGTTTAGGTGGACCAGTATGGAAGCACCACTGGACTGCACAGTACCTTGTTGACAACTGGGCTCCATGGTTTCATGGGGTCTTTACCCCACATGAAACCTACCATCAGCCTGAAACAACGGGTACAGAAACACATCAGACATGCTGCCAGTGCAGTTAGCAACCTCACAAGCTCAGGTGAGGCCCTGTGTCCAGTGTCACGGCATTAACAGAAGCTTTCTGCTGGGTCTTTTTGCTGCCATATGCCATGGATGTTAAAGAACACTGCACTCACCTGCAGGATATTCATGTGGGGCTTCCTGCATTGAATGTGGATGTAATTTCTGGCAGAATCACTTGTCTGTTTGCACAGACAATTCTAGCTACTCATGGCCAATCATGATCATCATGTACCTGTGGGCAGCCACTGCACTGCTGTGGGTGGTAATGCCTTCAGTGAAATATTCCCAGTAAACACATGACACTGTGGGTCGAGGAATAGTTAAATGCCTGCAAAACTTTGGAAATGGAATGTCCCATCCGTCTGGCAGCTACTTTCATCCCTTGTTCGACCAATAATTCACACTGCCTTGCCAGGACTCCATCCAGTGTTCAACATCACTCACAAGATAACAGCTCACAACTTATACAGATGTGGGCATTTCCAAGCCATCTCTTAGGTAATGCTCCATCTTAATCAGATCACATTCTGAATTTTTGCACATCAGTGTAAGTTCTGACCCTAAGGGGCTAATTCCCAACAGACATGTAGCGTTGTTATGGTTTAGTTCAATAATGTCCTGGTCACTACATTTATTTTAACCAGTTTCAGAGCTAAATAGATGGAGATCTGTGCAGAGAAAGAAAATGACTATGTTGCTTGTCAGTTGTGTAAAACTACAGTGTAATAATATGACTATTACTTTTTATATAAGAGGAAATAGAAAATCAGTAATTATACAGTAACTCACTTTTCTCCCGACTACACTTTAGAAAATTACATGAGCTATTATTATTAATAGCTTATCATTGCCAACAGAAATAAGGGTAAGAACTGCTCCCTGAAGTTAATTCTGACCGACTGACCACCCCTCTCTCCCATGCTTAGTTGTTCTTGGGTGAGTAACTGATTACAAGCTGTTTTACTCACCTCTTCATATATCACATGCGTATGAATGTGAAATTATTGCTTTTATGATTTGGCTCTTAACTTGCAGGGTTTTTTTGTCAGCTTTAGCATTTAGGGAAACCACAGAATCACTTGTTGATTTAAAACAGATGGTTTTCATTGTAATTAAAAATGTGGTCATTTGTAATCATGACCTCAGAGGTTTGGGTATTAATGCATAGGGATTCGCTGATGTCATTCTGATGGAGCTCCACATCCACTGTCGTGTTTGATGTTGGACATGGAGATGCAAAGCCACCCTTAATCACAGCAGACCTGGAAAACAGTAGGTTCTGTGCTCAGCTGCTAAAAGGGAGAAATGAAAGAGTTAGTGTTATGCCAAAGACCATCAACCATTTTCTTGCCATCCATTTATCCCAGACACACACACACAGCCAGATTTTTCCCTTAACACTTGCCCTACCTATAATACTGAATACTTGGCTTTAAACTGAATACTTGGCTTTTGACTCTTACATAAGCATGATTAACATAAATAAAGCTTACAAAAAGTGAAGGAAAGTAAGTTCATTCCACACACACACACACACACACACACACACACAGAAAAGCAGTTGCTGACATGACAGCTGTGAGTTGAGTGGCCATTTCATAGCCACTCAGGAAATGTTTCAGTGCTACAACACTGAGTCCACTGGGAGAGAAAGAATAAGAGGAAGAGGAAGATGAGGTGAGGAAGATGAGGTGAGACAGGGATGGACAGACGGACAGTGGAAGGGATGAACCTCTGCAAAAAAAAAGTGACACAATTTCAGTCTGAGATGCAGAGAGCTCTTACCACTTCTATCGCATCCAGAAAGATTGAAGAAGATGGAGCTTCTGTTGAGTTTCTCAGCGGAACCTCCCACGATCCAGTGGTTTACACGTGAATGTCACTCGAAGCTCAGAGAGCAAAAGAAATGGCACACTGCCAGCTAAAGAGCTGCACTTAATATGGATCAAATGGCTTTGCCAGTTACGAGAAAGATTAAATCAAACAAAGACAAAAAAAGAAAACAAAACAAAAAAAAAGATATATATAAAATGTATAATGTATTTCCCTTTTAAAGACATTCTAGACATTCCTCTGAAGCTGTCAGTTTTGTTCGTAAAACTGTGGCCTAAAGAATCACTTACTCTAAGGGATACTGTACTATATGTATGGAAACTGTAGTATATGAATGGCCTCTATGTGTAATGGCTCAGTTATTATCATAAACTACCACCAAAGTCAATATCAAAGTTAGCCTGTTACATGCTACTGTGTGTATCAGTGCCTTACTGACACGTTAATATTATATAAGACTACTAAAAGACTAGTTAGGGAACTCCTCTCCCTTCTATGGTTGCTCCTTGCTTATGGAATACTGCATGTGTTAAGATGGATATGTATTTTAAAAACTCAATTACTAAACTTGTCTGCTTGCTAAAAGAAAAAAAAAAATGAACAGAGCCTCCATGTTGCAGCATCATGGCACAGGCATAAAAAATTACTATCTCTCACGTTTACGTTGGTTACCTCTCCAAACCTCACAAGTTTCATTAACAGTACTGAGTGTGAAATGCTATAGAGTATTCAGTGAGTATCCAGAAACTAAACAACAAGACTATGTAAGTAAAAGCATTCTGTCAGTAATCTAGCGATAAAACCACTAACTCATACAATATTTCTCCAAAACCAACACATTTAGCATACTTAAATTCTGGATTAATCCATCATCTAATTGCTTTGTTATAGTTTGGCATTGTTATATCTTCCATTCCTGCCATTTCAGTCCATTCACTTTTCCAATCAAGGGGCTTCTATGGAAATTTCAGCAGTGTCAACTATTGCAAACACTTTCACATCCAGGCCTTAAAATCAGCTCAACAAGACACAGTCATAACAGCATTCTTCTGTCCAACTGTCCGACAGGCCATCTATGCCTCTTAGACATTCAGAGAAAATCACGAATCTTTGCTACTGACCAAAAGAATAGCAAGTGCAGGGGGGGGGGGGGGGGCCGGGGGGGGGGGGGGGGGGGGGGGGGGGGGGCGGGGGGGGGGGGGGGGGGGGGG
>JAOYMR010000004.1:3053710-3064510 GCA_025802075.1 Tenebrosternarchus preto | reverse complement strand
CCCCCCCCCCCCCCCCCCCCCCCCCCCCCCCCCCCCCCCACTCCAGTGAAGACTTATCGGGCTAGAGTGTGGGCTGTGGGAGGGGTCACTGGGCAGTTGTAGAAAGCAACATGAAGCTTTTGCATATTGCATACAATTTTTTTTATTTTGGTTTTTGTACATATTTCTCTTCAACCTTTATTTTACAAAGATTGCCAATCTTTATTGCACCTTGAGATCCTTTTTTTTTTTTTTTTAATTTTTTTTATTAAGTTTATTTTGGAGAGGATTTCCAGCAATGAAGGCAACAACAGGAAGTTAGTCCTACTGTAGGCATTGTTTAGTTGTCAGCAGGATTAATTGATTGATTTTTTTTAAGGTTGTGATTTTGATTTTTATATTTTCATTTGCATTTTGTAATATTAGCTTACACATTTGATGCTCTGTGGTTACTTAAGCCTTATTCAAGAAAAAAATAACATTCACTTAGCATAGCTTTCCTTTTAGCATTTGCCATGATGCAGGACTGCTTTACCAATCTTTAACGATGGCCTTTTTTATATTTTTGATACACTGCTGATTTAACCAAGAGACGGATGAGCTACAACATGTACATAACTCTTCAGTTATGAGCCTTAATCGGTGCCAGTTCAGTTACACAAGTATACACTTGACCATGTTTCAACATTCCTGCTAGAAACTGCAGTTTTGACTAACCCATGACTGGTATATGTCTCTCTCTTTTTTTTTTTTTTTTTTCCTGAGTAGTTTTTGTCCCCATCCTGTTAAGAATTTGAAAGAAAATTGATTTGGTTTTCACATTTAGATTGAATAGGGGAGTGAAATCTGCAATGCATTTGTTACAAGCCAATGTTTCTTAACTAATAAATAATTTCAACCTGTGAAGCCATTGACTGACTCCATTTCTGCTTCCCCCCCCTCCCCCTCCTTAAATAAACCATTTTGAAGTATAGATTATGATTATGGATGTAGTGCTGAGAGCTGGATTGGGAAGGGTGTGGGTGGGGTTTCAGGTTCAAGAAGTAGAGACTAGGACATGAAAACGCACATACTGCCAGGATCTATGTGTACTTGAACAGGACTCTAGTTCCTGAATCTGATTCTAGTGAGATTGTTAATCTACCCACAGTAGGGATTATTTTACTGTAACAGGAGGGGGAGGATTAGAGGTGGTGCAGCGTAAGACTGGAATCGCAAAGAGAAGGTACTAGAAAAAGGGCCAATCTGCATAGACGGTGCATGAGCTGTATGGTCATCTATAATTTAACAATTTTATATATTTGATTGTTTTGATTGACAATAAAACCATCAGTGAAATGCACCCCTACAATGGGCTTCCCTGATATTTTTGGACTTCTACTTGGCCAGATCACACCTGGACTGGTAGTTGGCAAAAAGTGACCACCACCAGTGTTCCACTTATTCCATTCGGAAGCAAAGCAGGTCATTTGGACAGGAAGTTGGTCTACCAGGGCAGCGTGTTGGACTCCAGAAGGAGCTATTCAGGTCACTGGACCTGAATACACACGTATCATACTGATGAGCTTGTTACTAACTCCAACTGAGTACTTTTATCTCAATAACAGGAGAATAAGATTGCACAGTGTGAGCTCCAAGTTTTTGGAATGACATTCAGATCCAGTACAACTTCACTGTGGAGATTAGAGTCTGTCAATCTGATACAAACACCATCTCGGAAGGCTTGGCTTTCAGAACTAAATCTGCCCAGTCATATCTCTGCTTATGTAAACAGAAACCATGATAATGCCAAGAGAAAGTGACTGATTCGTGATATATGTTCCAACTTGGCACAGCAGATGTCATCAAACTAGCCAAACTATGATGCCAGTTGGAGTTGAGGCCAATTCTCATATTGCACACACAATCACTGATTTGTGATGTCAATTATTTCATACAGCACTAGAGATTTTGTGTCACATGTTCTTGAAGCTCTTCCTGGACTTTTTTCTCCCTGCAAATGCCTATCAGTGTCTTGATTAGACCACAGGCCAAAGGACTGAGAGTCATAGGCAAACTGTACTAAATCCCACAATGACCTCATCTTACAGTTACATCAGCGTCAGGAACCTTATCTTGCCTTTATTAATGAGAGTGGGTGTATTCTCAGGAAACTATTGTCACCTCAAGAGTTGGCAGCAATACCTCAGTCTCTGTGTTGGGCTGGGAGCCCAGACTAATGTCCACAGACAGTGAAAGCCACAACAGACCGGACATGACGTGAGAGAGGACAGGTTTTAATTTAAAGTAAACTGACAAATAATTACTTCAAAGCTTTTCCCATTTTTAGACAGGAAACATTGTATAAAATATAAAACCAAAAAAAGTAAGAAACAATAAAACAACAGTAATTACTGCATAGCACTTACTTTTCACATACAATGAAAAACTAGTTTTAACAGCTTTCCATCTGAAATATGCTATGTACAATGGAAAAATACAATGGCTTTAAAAATTTGCTCCTGAAGTAACAGCAGCAGCTGAGGTTATTGCATCACCTTAGGATGATGCCATCTGAGACGGACGCACAGTATTCAACGAGGTATGGCCTTGATCCGGCTTTATTGTAGTTCACCAGGCACTTCACAGAGGTGGCACATTCACAAACCTTGGAAGCACAGAGGAGGTCATCTGGAGCTCGAACAGATGCTGCACCTTCCAGAGATTTACAATGACCTCAAGGTAAAGCCTCAAGACGTCTGACCTGAAAATGACGATCAGCGTAAACCTCTGGTGGTCGTTTGCTGAAGATGAACAAATCTGCATGGTGTCTTAACAGACATCACTGGAAGTGCCTGATGCTTAGATTGTCCTTGGTAGATTTACTGGGTCCAATGGAGATGAACACAAGAAGCATCGCTTTCTGTATATCTGTGATGGACAGAAGTACCAACGGGCAAGTCGTATGAATGCATATCAAATGAAGACCAACAAATAATATGGACCTGAAGTAGTGGTCCAGTCCTCACAGCGAGTTCCACCGATGCTTCGAGCTGCCTAATGATGGTTCAGCAAAGATCGTGGGGTTTCTGTTCTGGTTGCCAGGTTCAGGAGCTGCCTCCACCAGTACCACACACGGCAGCCGCACACCGGTCCAGATTCGCTTTTAGCTCCATCAGCTGGGTGACTCCCACACACAGCTTCTGCCTGAAGAGTCACACACAATAATGGAAAGGCGGAGGTTTAATCTGCCAGCTGCAATTTCCTTTACTTCAGGTGTTTCCAGTTTTACAAGGGTATTTAGGAATGTTTTAGGAAATTGGTGACATATTGGAGGGGACATCCTGATATTCTACTAGTGACATATCATTTAGTGGGTAGAAACCATACAGCCAGAAGATAAATGAGCTCTATCTGCACCTGATTCCATGAGCGTATACCTTGCCGTAAGTTTGCCAACCATTAGATTCAAATGAATGGCAGTGGTCTCTATACTGATGGTAGAACACTTTTTTGTCAGTTATTTAATTTAACTCTGGGCAAAGGTGGGAAAGCATCCCAGCAAAAGATTATGGAAAGTTTTAAACACACACAAGAAAACGAGGCTCCGTAAAGGCATCTGCTCCACAGCCCAAACTAACAAACAGGAAATGGATCGCTCGTATACAGGAAGTGGCCGAGAGCCAAGGCAGAGAGACGGAGTGAGAACCTTTGCAGAATCTGCTGTAGAGTTGAACCGTAACTCTCTGGTGAAGGACTCTCATAACTGCGTTATGTTTTCTGAAGTTAATAAGAACAAGACGATGGAACAGCTCCGAGCTCCAGCTGGAGGTGGAGAGTGAGTGGTGCAGATGAGCTCCTCCCTCATCTCTCACTACAGCTGGGATTCAGACTCAGACACAGTAGTGAGGGCTAAGACCCCAACTCCACCCACAACCCAGCCTGATGCAGCTTGTTTATAGCCTCTGCCGTGTCTGTCCACGGCTGAGCATTACATAACACACACACACACACACACACACACACACACACAAACACACACACAAACACACACACACACACAGACAGACAGACACAAAAACAAACAAAACCCCACAAAACCCTAAACAAAACATTTCAGACATAATATTCAAACTCAATGCCAATCATTCTCTCTCCCTCCCTCTCTCCCTCCCTCCCTCTCTGTTATCCATGGCTGTTTATGTAACTCCGTGCATGGCAGAGCACCAGGACGGGTCCGGGCCTATCCCAAGGTTCCACCTGCGCCTTCTTTGGTGCATTCCAACAACAAACAAAGATGCGGGAGGGAGACGGCGAGATGACCCTGAAGGCACACGGACACGTACCACGACACCACAGGGGCTCGAAGAGGGTGCATAGATCATAAACAGACCAGCAGAGTAGTTCACTTTTACATGCTGATCTTCAAAGCAAGTGCACTAAATATTTACTAAACGTAGGTACAAGACAAAAGACATTACTGTTCGGTTATGATGTGATGCTGGAAAAAAAAAAAAGCCCCCTACTTCTTGACAGAACTACACTGCTTGCATACAAAAATACTGATATCTGAAAGGCTTCTTGATGTAGTGCCAGCCGGGTTGTTGTTGCACGCGTTTATTTTGTGTTGTTCCCCTGAACATGGCAACCTGACACACGTTGGAGACATCCAGTAGTGCACATCTGTGGTGGACGCATGAAGCACTCTATTAAACATATCCTGCATGTACCTCATCTGACATTTATGCTACCATGGCGACCACAGACTGCTATGAATACCTTCATAACACACACACACACACACACACACACACAGCTCTCCTGTCTTACTTTCTCAGCACTAAAACAGCAAGCGTCAACACTGGTCACTACATCCAGAGATCTCCACTCTGTTGGCACTGTATCTAGTAAGCAGCAGGGCTAAAGATCAGTGACTGAAGAATTAATGAAGTGTGAACATAGCCACACCTAACCACACTTCAAAGTGCTCGTGCTTCGTGTAGTTGAGAGGGGTGAGGGTTTTTTTTTTTTTCCTTCACATGCTCTCCAGACACCGCACAGGACCATTAATAAACCTCACGCTACATCACCTCGTGAGCATACAGCCCAGGTGTTGGCCAAGGCTGCAGGATCATACCACACACACACACCTGAAGGAATGTGCTCTCTCTTCTCCTGCTGCCCTTGGTAATACCACACACACACACACACACACACACCTGAATGCGTTAGGGAACAGCTGTGGGGATGAGAGAGGCAAACGTAACAGTATATTATGGCCATTATGAGGCCACCGTGATACACAAGCATGGGTCTGGGAGAGTGTGTGTGTGTGTGTGTGTGTGTGTGTGTGTGTGTGATAAACTGTAAACTCTCCTGTCTCATTTACCTCACATTGCTCACAAACACTGTGCTTATGTGATCAATGCTGACTTAGCAGTGCTGTGAACTAGTTAACCCTTCACCCATTCTGAAAATGACCAACAAGTTGGATTTTCAATTATAGAAAAAAACAATACGGCACAAACAAGTCATCCTTATAAAAAAAAAAAAAAACATGTAAATTAGTCTGGGTCAGGGCATTTGTGTTTCGGTTGTGTGGGAAGAGACCCCTTGCTGAGCAGAAAGAACGAGGCCAACAGGACAGGACAGGACAGGACAGGACAGGACAGCCAGGTTAAAGAATAGATGGACTTTGCTCTGCTTAGGAACTAAAAAACACCCTCCAATGAAACTCCAGTGAGCTTCCTAACCTACTGAAGCTTTCTCTAATGAAACAGAGCTTCCTAACCTACTGAAGCTTTCTCTAACGAACAGAGCTTCCTAACCTACTGAAGCTTTCTCTAATGAAACAGAGCTTCCTAACCTACTGCAGCTTTCTCTAACGAAACAGAGCTTCATAACCAACTGAAGCTTTTCCCAGTGAACAGAGCTTCCTAACCTACTGAAGCTTTCCCCAACGAACAGAGCTTCCTAACCTACTGCAGCTTTCTCTAACGAAACAGAGCTTTCTAACCTACGGAAGCTTTTCCCAGTGAACAGAGCTTCCTAACCTACTGAAGCTTTCCCCAACGAACAGAGCTTCCTAACCTACTGAAGCTTTTCCCAACGAACAGAGCTTCCTAACCTACTTCAGCTTTCTCTAACGAAACAGAGCTTCCTAACCTACAGAAGCTTTCTTCAAGTTCTCCCATTAGTGATGCTCCTGAAGCTGTTATTTTTAATGTGCCCTCATTTCCATCCTCTTCTCATTCCTCCTCCTTCTCTCAAACTGCTAATACCAGCAAAACTCTATAACAATGGAATATCCGAAACTGGCAAAAAAAAACGCATAAAAAACAAGAACGCCAACACTAATCAAATCAAGTCAAATCAAATCAAATCAAGTTTATTTATAAAGCGCCTTTTACAACAGATGTTGTCTCAAAGCAGCTTTACAACTGTCCGAGTCCAAGCCCCCAGTGATCAAGCCAAGGGCGACAGTGGCAAGGAAAAACTCCCTAAGAGCCTGAGGAAGAAACCTTGGAAGGAACCAAGACTTGGGGGGGAGGGGAATCCTCTTCTGGCCACACCAGTCACCATGACAACACCACAAACATATAAAGGTCTTAAATTATTTACTTTCCCAAAAAATAATATACATGCTCAAAAATCTATTTTTTAAAGAGTGGAAATCACTCTAATTAAAATTTTTATGCACTAAGGTCTACATTCAACAGCCAATTTGCTGAGAACCTTGAAATGCTGACTTTTACTACTGAATGAGGGCTATAATGGTAAATTCTGAAATATGAAGACACTGAAATATAGATTCCATATTTTCAAGGGCAGCAGAGCTTGAATGTAAAATATTCTTAATTATGCAAAAGTTAAAGCAAGACAACTGACATGAAGAGACATTAATGATCATGCAATCTAATGCACTGAATGTAACCTGAAACTGCCTACTTTCCAGTAACATCACACTTGAAACAAAACAAAGGACAAGCCGGTGAGCTACGCCACAGCTTCTGGAAATTTCCAGAGGGGAATGAATGAGGAGGGGGCCAAGGGTGGCTCATGAAGAATTTAAAAACCCTCCTCCAAAAAAACTATGACTCATGCTTTAAAAATGACACGCATGTTAGAAGCCAAAGGTCTGATGACCAGCGGTCAGAGGGTAAGCTCACAATGGCAGGGGCAAGGGAAAGGGTATGTACAGGGGCAAGAGCAGGGGAAGGGGTACGTACAGGGGTAGGAGCAGGGGAAGGGGTACGTACAGGGGCAAGAGCAGGGGCTTGGGCAGAGAAGGGGCCGATACCACCACTGATCTGAAAGTGGGTCTGGATCAAGTGCCTCCAGCTCGCTGGTGGGAACAGAAGGTGTGAGCCCTGCTTTGTTTATGTTTGCTGTGTAATGTCATGTAACCTAACCTGTACTCCTGAACAGACAGGCACTCCAACAGATCCCTTGCAGTGATGCAGGGTTCCAGAGGAGCCATCTGAAACAGAAAGAATTTTTTTCTTAACCCAAACAATACACTCTCCGACTCAAGGTCATCTCGCGGCGTCTATGGTTAAAGCTCAACCAACCGTGGAAGACGTGAGCCTGTTTAACTGCCTGGGTGTAAGTCATGAGACTTTTGTCCCCTAATCAACCTTCGCTTCTGAGTACGTTTCTCCCGGAATGGCCGTATTTTGCAAACAACCGTCAGGGTGAGGGACGGCCGATCCCGACCGTTTCACCCACGTCGAGGTGGCGGGCGAGTTGAGGCTCCGCCGGAGCGCGCGTGACGGTGCGGGACTTTACCTCGTGAGCGTGAATAAGCGTGAGCAGGGCCCGGGCGTCCTCCACCGTGCTGTCCTCAGACACCAACCTGCAACGGCAGAGCACATCACCGCTCGTTCAGGTGCACTGCGCCCTGGAGACGGAGGGTCAAAGGCCAGGCTTGGGATGGACATGCAAGGCCTTATCTGTCTGCATTTACACGTGGTGGAACAAGTCAGATGCAGCACGTCCACAGATGGGTGGCCACGCTTAAAAATATTACACTGGCCTACAGGAGGTTTAAAAGCCTTAAACAGGTCAAAGTGAACAGAACCCGTTGAGAAAACTGCAAGCTGAGATTATATTAACTAAGAGGATGTGTATGTATCTAACCACATACTAACAACAGAAAAGAGAGAACCACAGACAAGAGAGACTGTGAGAAAGGGTAGGAAGGTTTAGGTAAGGTGGCGGTTATGGTGGGTGTGGGGTGGGGCGTGCTGTTGCTAGGAGAGAGACGGTAAACGATGAAGGGGAGGAGGAACCGTATGAAGGGCACAGAGACTGTAAAGAAGGGAATGAAGAGGAAAGGGGGAAGATGGAGGAGTGGAAGGAAAGGAGAGGGAGGAAGCGCTTGGGAGAAGAGGCAGACTGGGAGCTGAAAGCGATTTTTTTGGATTAATATTCGCAAACCTCCCATTTTCTGTTCAGGGCAAAAAGGAGAAAGAGGAGACAAGGGGAAAAAAAGTGTGTGAGTGCGTGTGAGCGTGTGTGTGAGTGTGAGAGAGAGAGAGAGAGAGAGAGAGAGAGAGAGAGAGAGAGGGAGAGAGGGAGTTAACTACTATGAGTGTGTACGGTGAGAGAGAGAGAGAGAGAGAGAGAGTGTATGTGTGTTAACTGTGATGAGTCATCTCTCTGCTCCCAGAAAATGAAAATTAGTCTAGCTGTATCCATAGAAACCTCAACAAATTTATTTCTAAACTCTCGCTAGTCCCTCCACCCTGCTCAATATATACAGAACAAACATGAAAAACACTCACTTGTGAAAAACACACCTGCATATTAACTACTGTACATATGAAACCTCGTAATAAAAACATGGATTTCTAGGGAAACCTGCTGAACCATGATAATGGCCTTTCTTGAGAACTTCCTCTTACAAAGGCTTGCTAACTTTGGATATCATGTCAGTTCTCTCTCCAAAGAGTTGGGAGGGAGTATTATTCTTAACTATACTCAAATTTCAGGAAACAGTTTGTCCGTAGCCAGCGTTTAAACAGAGACCAGAACATGCTGGGTCCCTGCCTGATTTATAACACTCGCTTTTTCTTTTAATTAGAACCACGTTCCCGTCTGCTAGAAGACGAAAGTTCTGATGGGCCCGTAGGCATGAGGTTCTGATGGGCCCGTAGGCCTGAGGTTCTTATGGGCCCGTAGGCATGAGGTTCTGATGGGCCTGTAGGCCCGAGGTTCTGATGGGCCCGTAGGCCCGAGGTTCTGGCACCATGAAACACCAGTAACCGAAAGCCTGGAAACCACCGTGGAAAATGCCACCATGGACTGACGCATACAGTCCAGTTCCTGGGCCCTGGAAACAGAGTGAATGACGACGACACACACAAACACACACACACACACACACACACACACAAGGCCTTGGAAAAGGAGCGAATGACGCCGGTAACTAAATCACCAGGCATCTGCCAATGCATGAAAACATTGGTGTGGAAGGGAGTGCGCACACTCTATCCTACACAGGGAGCTCATTGTACCAAACTGATTTTAGGCCCTAACTAGGCCCTTAACTGTGTTAAGGCATGGAGAAAACTCCGCCTACGAATTTTCTGAATGGAACGGCTTCCATTTCGCTAACTTACAAACGAAGACGAGGCTGTGACGTAAGTGTCTAACGAGATTACAGGTGAAGAAAATGAACGACTGTCCGATTAGTTCTGCAGTCACAGCATAGAGCTTTCTTGCTCTGGCTATTTCTCAGTACATACAGGCACCCATTTTATGGCTGTAGGTAACAGTGCTGTGTAGTGGTCTCAGCTAGGATATACAGCGGTCTGATTATGGCCACGGTTAGGATAAAGAGTGGTCTGATTATAGAATTATGGGAAAGTATGGAGGTACATAGGAATGGGGCTAAAAATAATCCAGAGGATTTCTACAGTAAATATATTCCTATGGTGAAAACAGGAAAGGGGATGTGCTATTAGGGAGGGGAAGTTTATTTTTCATTTGATGAATGGAGCTTATAGACAGTTGTGATTGGCAGAAAGGAGTGTCAGTCATTTTAGTAAATCTTTAGCTAGTCATCTGCAACAGAAAGATGAAGGCCAAAGTTCAGTCACTCATTAATCAGAAAAGTGACCGATTACATTTTGAAATGAATACTGGCAAAATCGATGTCTGGAAACAATTTGCACTGATCAAAGTGGACAGACATATTGTCTTGAACTGAATACTCCATGTTAGTTTGCCAATGGTTGGACTGATTATTGCAGTTTAGTCCTGTGTTCTCTAATCAGCTGAATGTGTTTGAGAATCAGCTGCACACACACACTGGGAACTCAAGGTGTAGGGAGGAGACGGTGCTAGGTAACACAGGCATGGGGGGAGCAGTGCTAGGTAACACAGGTGTGGGTTGGAGACGGTGCTAGGTAACACAGGCATGGAGGGGAGATGGTTCTAGGTAACACAGGTATTAGGGTTGTCGGGGTGGGTGGAGATGGTGTTAGTGATATCAGGGGTGGGTGGAGATGGTGTTAGTTATATCAGGGGTGGGTGGAGATTGAATTTCATCCTCTTACAGTTCTCTATGGAGAATACTGCATGGCAAAAAGGCAAGCACTCTACTTGCCTCAACTAGAAAAATAAACAGGTACAAGCTCTGAACAGCCAGGTACAAGTTCTGAATTACAAGTTCAAGCACTGATTAAATGAGTTCTGATGTGTGTGTACATGCTGTATAGAACTACACGGACTGGCAATGAGATGAGGCTACAGAGCTGCCAGCATGCACACACACACACACACACACACACACACACACACACACACACACACACACACACACACACACACACACAC
>JAOYMR010000004.1:3035820-3049089 GCA_025802075.1 Tenebrosternarchus preto | reverse complement strand
CACACACACACACACACACACACACACACACACACACACACACACACACACACACACACACACACACACACAGCCTTGCAGGAACGTGCAGAGCCTTTGAGGATTCCACGTTTATCAAACCTCGTGTCGTCCTCTCAGAGAAAAAAGAGCTCTGGAGAGACATGAGAAAAAAAAATAGAATTCCATTAACAGGATAATGACGAGGAGCGACTGCGGTCTCCGCAGGTGGACGTGCTGCAGCCTTGAATCCCAGATTTCCAGCCAGCCCACTTCAGAAGCAGCCAGCGTTCCTTCCTTCAGGCACGGAACAAAGCACTGAGACAGGGTTGGACGCCAGCAGGCTGCTTTAACCACGCAAAACTGAGTCACATCCAGATGACTGTACAACTCGCAACTGCTTCAATCAAGACCAGCTTTTGTGTGTGTGTGTGTGTGTGTGTGTGTGTCCCAAATTCTTCTATTTCTCCAGTCAGTTCTGAGAACAGATGCCAAGCAGAAGAGTGAGGTGGTGTGAGCGTGTTGGCGTACCTGCGGAAGACGTCCAGCAGCTGAGTGAGGGCAGCTGACACCCCATGGAGGCAGGACAGGGCGTCCTGAGGGGGAGGCGCGTGGTGTGACTGCGTCAGTCCCGCCGAACCTGGGGGACAGTCCAGCGCTGAGAACACGGCCGAGCTGGCGGGAAACGCGGGAGAAGAAGAGCAATGTCAGCATCCAGGGTTTAAACACTGGAAGAGGTCATGGGGAGGTCACGAGAAGGGTGTATCCTTCCACACAGCTTTTAAGAAACAGAACAAAAACTTTGGGAACAAAAAAAGGAAATCAGCTCTAGTTTACATCTTAAGGAGGAAACAATCTTACAAACCCCCCCCCCCTTCATGTGTCCTTCAATATGTATTAATTAAAAGAACAGAGCATGTAAAGCCCATTTTATACCAGTAATGTTGAGGATTCTCTCTCTCCTGCATGAACACTCTCTCACCTGGCTTGGCACACGTTGTTCCAGATGCTCTCAAACAAAGCCCACACTTCCTGATGAGAGGCTTGGGTGGGCGGAGCTATATCTTCCACCACCTCCAACATGACAGAGTCGTCATCGCTGGAGACCTCTACTGGGGTTTTCAACGACTGAAACACACACACACACACACACACACACACACACATTTACTTCCCATCCTCCCATGCCACAATTTTGTCAGCACTAGGGAGAGAGAGAGAGAGAGAGAGAGAGAGAGAGAGAGAGAGAGAGAGACAGAGAGAGAGAGAAAGAGAGAGAGAGACTGACAGACAAAGAGAATGACGAACCACAGAGTTTACATGCAGAGTGTGGGACACACCAGAAGCCATGAGGATTCTCCAGGGAGCTCCATGTACTCCAGGCCCAGAGCAGAAAAACACTGACTAGAGGCTATAATACACTATACTGCCAAAAGTATTTGCTCACCTTCCTTGACTCACATATGATCTTAAGTGACATCCCATTCCTAATCCATAGGGTTCAATATGACGTTGGTTCACCCTTTGCAGCAATATAGTGTATGTATAATACAGGGTGTGAATATATACAAGAGCGTGCATGTTTGTGAGTGTGACTGCATGTGTAGTGTGTGTGTGTGTGTGTGTGTGTGTGGTGTGAGTGTATGTGAGGTATATGTGTGTGGAGTGAGTGTATATGTGTGTGTGTGTGTGTGTATGTGTGTGCGCATGCGAGTGCACAGGAACTCACATGCGGTCCTGTTCTGCCCTGCAGGTCCCGAAGGCGGGACAAAGCCACATTCACACGGCCTCCGTATGAGGACCTGTAGCTGAGCGCCACCAGCAGGTCCTCGGCTGCACACGCTGCCGTCAGGACCGTCCCGCGCTCCACCGTCATGCCTGCGGACACGCAACAGGACAGCAAACACGCCCTCATTACACTGTTCTACCAGGACCACAACAATGAGGTCCAGTGTGGTCCTAACATTCTTCTGAATTCCAAAGCCCAGCGTGAGCTAAAGCAGTTAGCTTAGAGCAGAGCTAACGCTAAACTGCAGAAGTCCTGTCCAAGGGCTGGAATCCCACGCAAAATGCAATATTATATTGAATATGTTATAGACTCTAAGGTTTATTTACAACATCTTACAATGCGTTCCAATTTCATACGAAGCTTTTAGAGTAATCTTTTATTATAGGGAAGGAGTTTTCTTAAGTTCACGGTTTATAGCAAATATCATACTCTCTTATTTCTGGAGTCTGTACATCAGGCTAAACAGAGAGAAGCATAGGTAAGAGAGAGAGAGAGAGAGAGAGAGAGAGAGAGAGAGAGATACAGAGAGAGAGAGATAGAGATACAGAGAGAGAGAGAGAGAGACAGAGAGATACAGAGAGAGAGATAGAGATACAGAGAGAGAGAGAGAGGGCACACACACACACTCAGGCAAACATAAAACAGTGCACAGACTCTAGCAGAGTGCACATGAACACACAGACACACCCAAACCCACTCACCAACCCATGCAAACCAGAAGTAGCATTTCAGCTACAGGCAGCAGGTTCCTGGCTACAGAGACATGGAGTACTTTTCCACAGACTGAGAACGTCTCCCTCTGCCTCCTCCACCGATCCCCTCCCCCCTCCATCCCTCCCTCCCTCACCCCATTCCTTCATTCAGATTTGGCTCCCAGCCAAAGTCAGTAGGCTGGAAAGGCACAGTCACGCTACCATGGACAAAACCAGGTCATTAAAGAAACACATGTGCATACAAAACTCACACACACACACACAGACACACACACTCCTTATTGGATGCAAAACTACTCAGTCTTGAATTACATGCCTACACACCTGAGCAGAGAGTGGTGCTGAGCGTCTCCACACAGCTGAGCAGATTCCTCTTGATAATATTTCCAAATACAGCGATCCAGTGCTTCCGGAAACACTGCAGCACTGCCTGTAGTGTCCAAGGAGGCTTCAAATACACTATCTGTGCACGCAGACACACACACGCAGACACACACAATTACACAAAATATAAGGCCTCAGAAATACAAAACAACAGCTCCAAGGTCTTTTAATAACCTTTAATGTTAAAACTTTGAGACTCAGCAGTGTACTGTGAACACATGCTGTCTGTCTTCTGTCTAGTTACACTCAGCTTTCTGCTCATCTGTGTTTTGTTTAGTCAGTGATCCTAGAAGACATTCAAAGGTAAATAAGGGTCATTTGAGCATATATGCATCTCCAACAACACCTGGACAGAGCAGTACGAGCTAATGTAGCAGCTTCAACTGCTCAAGATCAGGAAGATGGTTACCTGTACGTTAGAAACTGTTTCTTCCCTTGGAAACGATTGAATGAATTATTTCTTCATGTCCAAAATTTACAACATTGACACCAGGAGTCAGACTCCCAGCACCAGAGAGTCCAAACATGTCAGCTTCAAGGTCAAACCTCATGTTCTGAGCATGTGGCCCAGGAAGGGTGAGAACCACAGAGTGGTGAGCTTTACGAGGATTGCAGACACACACATCCACAAGCAGCAGATTGGAGGAACATCTACCCTCTCTCTTTTTTGTACTATCTGTCTCATATCTTTATAGCACATATGGAGTTGTGAAGTAACCGAAATTGTTTTAAAAACACTCCTTTATATTTTATTATTTATCATTTATATTTTAGATTAATTTAGTTTAGTATCAGTACGTTGTGAGTTCTCCACACTCTTGGTGTTGTCTCAGCTTTTCACCTGTTCCATGAGGTGACCACCAGGGGGAGCCGTCTGTCGGTTCTCAAACATGCTGAGCACCAGTTGTGTGAGGGACTCAGGCTCACAGTGAAATTGAAATTCTATTTGCCTTTGAAGCGTCATATCAAAATGGCAATGAAAAACACACACTGGTTAATGTGTGATTATGAGAAACACACACTGGTTAATGTGTGATGATGAGAAACACACACTGGTTAATGTGTGATGATGAAAAACACACACTGGTTAAATCAGGTGTGTGTGTGTTTACGTCTGAATACGTCTGAATACGTCCGAATCCCGGGTCCTGACATGAAGTAGAAAGGGTGTACTTTTTTTTTGAAAGACAGGACGTTTTTGGGGAAATGTAAAACAAGATCATGACTTCATTCCATTATTCAAAAAAATGAACACTTAATAAACCACAGACAGTGATTTAATTTCCTTGTTAATTCAACCATACAAATCTGCCTTCAACAGCAGTGCTTCTCAAACGCAAGATCTCCAGGCCCCCATAAGAGTTTGTGGTGGGGAAGAAGTAAAAGGAAATCGTTTACAAGTTCAATACATCAATCGCATAAAGTGTTACTATACTGTAGTAATATTACGTTACTGGAGATTAATTGGATTAATTGGATTCATTCAATTTATTGATTTAGTCCCAGTTCAGACACATTAACAGAGTTTGTCAGCAGACAAAGCTAGTGTTGTTAATAAAGTATGAAAGGCAGCAGAGAGCACTGAGCTCTGTGCAGTTAAGACTGCACCCTGATGCCCATCACTAACTGTGAAACATATCGGCACCTTTCACTGGTCTAGTGCTGCACACAAGAGCCTCACAGGGATGCACTGGGCAACTCAGAAGATACCTGTAAACCTACTGGAACATATTAGCTACAAGACAGTATTATTTGAGCATGTGCATGCGTGCAATAATGTGTGTGTGTGTGTGTGTGTGTGTGTGTGTGAGAGGTAGTGAGTGTGTGTGTGTATGCCTATGTGTGTGTATGAATTTGTTTGTGTGTGTGTGTGTGTGTGTGTGTGTGTGTGTGTGTGTGTGCCTGCCAAGGTCACCTCTGTCCACAGGTCCCCAAAAGCATCCTTCATTTCTTCCTCCAGCACGACAGACAGCACACCCTGCAGGCTGCTCTCCAGCGCAGACACACACACACTCAGCTCACACTCCGCCGCCGGCACCTTCACCCTGCTCACCACCTCCTCCTCTTCCTCACGCGGCTGCTTCCTTCTCTCCTTTGCTGCTTGGCACAAGGGGACATTTATTTCTTATTCAAGTGGTACAAAGTAGAGATTGTTTAGTTCTGGTAAACACATTCACACATAGATGCCTTTTTGGCAACAAAAAACAAAGCTTTGTCCTAGATAATTATTTACGAGAAAGCACAAGTCATGTTTACCCGGTAAAATAAAACATCTTTTCTTTCATGTGTCTCATTGGATACAATTATAAAAGTTAGAGTTAGACTGTACATCCTTCCAGATCAGGATACGTCTCAGTAAGTCATGTCTTATCCTTCAGATTGGTATGCTAGGCATGTGGAGGGGGTCAAAGTATGACCTTCCTGATTGGGTCCTGCAGAGGTAGTGGCAGCGTGGAGGTTATAGCTGTGGTTTAAGAGGTGTGGCTTTAGCGCTGCCTGGTCCACCAGGTCTGCTTTGCTCAGGGCCTTGACTCCACTCAGCAGGGCTTTACTACACAGGTTCTTATCGTTACTGCGGCAGCAAAGAAAAAAAAAAAAAAAAGAAAGGATAAGAATGACAGAGAAAGAAATTTGGAGTACAGTAGAGAGTGGGTGGGAAAAATCTGTATGTTAACATGTTAAAATAAGATCAAAGGTCTGTTTTTAACGTTTGATTCCAAAACTCACACAAAATGTGACCAGAAGAAAATGTGCATACTCAGAAAATGTTCCTAAACAACTGCAATGTGTTATGAGCTCCCCAGAGAGACAAGGTCAAACAGGAACATATGCTCACGTGCACAGGATGAGACTGCCCTCTGGATGCAGCGTCTGGTACTGCAGGCAGCACTGCAACACGCGATCGTCGTTATTCTCAACGGCCAACCCACCTGAGACAGCGTACACGAAACATAATGTTAACAAACAGCGCCCTCAGCTGGCGAAACACAGAAATTCAGACCCGCAGAACATGTTTTCTTTCTGTGCCATTTCCCCACATTTACAATACAAAAATTTACAAATGAACAACCTGGCAACCTGCCAATCCACTGACTCCATGCTTAGCGCACCTCTCAAACTGTGATCACAACACTGATATGTGTGAATGCCACGAGGCTGCAAACAGAAGCCCGCGGGTGGCTATGCCACAGGGGCACCTACGGGCTGCCTGTGAGGCTTGCTGCAGGGACTGGCCCCACAGGCGCGGCTCCTGGTTCTTCAGGCAGCTGTAGATGTAGTGTACAGCTGGCCGAGCTTTGCGTTCCACCTCGAGCGACAGCTTCCCGCTCTTCAGCGCGTCCAGCTCCTGCAGGACGACCCAGGGCACGAGCAGCGTGGGACTTCCCATGCCTGTAGGGGGCGCACCACACAAGAGCTGCTTGGAATGGGGGGGGATAGTGGCTGAATGAAACTTGCTCAGTTTGTTTAAAAACAGACAGAAATGCAAACAAACAAAACTTAACATTGAGGAGAAAAAAGACTCCTGAGGTCAAGTTAAAAATCTTTGCATCTTGGAATCTATATTATTTAAATAATATTTTAAATGCTTTTAATAGTTTAAATGCTTTTATCAAACCGTATTTCCACATTTTAAAATTCCTATTATGGAAATGTGATTTAAATTCAATAATTTCCCACAATCTCCAAACCTTGACAAGATTTACAACTACAAGCGTCAGAGAGAGAACAAGACAGATAGAGAACACTGTTATTTAGAAGCTCAGTAAGCTTATCTCCAAGCCCATGGAACTTCACTTCATTACCTCCAAGCCCATGGGACCTCATCTTCTTCACAAAATCCAAGTGACTGAGAAGAATGTTTGTATCTAACACAATAAGGAGGTCCTTCTGCTCTTCACCTGAAGAGTTAAACCATATGTTAAAATACCCCGACAAATTGGCCATATATCAACAGCTGACACGACCAGTGAACTGCACAAGATGAAATGAATCCTGGAAATTTTTTTTCTTTGCCTTGTGAATTTCGAAATGTGCCATGCACATTAAGTGCCCTGTTGACACCCTCTTCTGGTGGATCCACATCCATGCAAGTAAGCTCTCCGTAGCTCTCCGTCACGTTCACGGTGAGACGTCTGTCAAAGCGGGCCAGGTGCAGCTCCTCCACCAACTGCATCTGCAAATGCATTGCAAAGCAGTGACATGCACAGAAATACACACACACACACACACACACACACACACACACACACACACACGCATGTTCTTCATCAATAGTATATGTCCTCCCTCAAGACTCACCTCTTGGTCGCTGTCAACAGCTTCGGTGCACTCAGTGGAAGCAACCTGACCAACAGCCTGAAACAGACAAAAAAAGCTTTGGTTGTGAATATGGGTTCAGTAGAAGAGTGATTACCCTTTCAAGAGTGAGTGTCAGGATTTTTGGCTTGTGATCCCACAGCCACAAGTACATTCAAGAGCCCTAAAAAGAGCTCCAAAGTTTTATTGTAACCTAGCCTCAAGACATGAACAGATTCCTGTAGTAGTAGTTTCCTTAGACATTTATGTACACCTTTGTAGTCTTCAAGAGATTTTTTTTGTTTGTCTTAACTGGGGAAACACCCCTGAGACAGAAGGTCTTGCAAAACCCAAAGGCTCACCCTCAAGAATATTCTAGAAGAATAACACAGACTTACATGTTCTGTCCAAGCCAAGGTGCTGCTTGTGCTTGGGGAGCTTCTCTCTCTCACTGGATCACGCAGCATCAGCTGAGCTTGGTGGAAACGGGGACACTGGTGTGGAACATCTGAGGGTGGTGAAGGAACCTGAGCAGGCCGCTGTCCACTGTGTCCAGGGCCAGTGTTTGCAGGCAGAGAGGCCACCATCACACGACCTTGTGGAGTGTGCTTACCAGAAACACCGGCCTTTCTGTCAAGTTTGCCCACAACTATAATGTCCGTGTTTGTCTGTGCCTTTGCAGCATTGAGCTTCTTTGGGATTCTGAAAGAGACAGGCAGACGAGGGCAAGAGGGGAGCTCTCCTCCTGAGGTTGTAGAGACAGCACTCCCCTTTTGTCTCTCACTACCCAACGTTTCAGAATTGCCATTTCGGGGAGCTTTTGGTATAAAGGACCATGCTGGATTTCTAACTGGTGACAGTCTCTCTCTGGAGTGGACAGCCCCTGTTTTACTGCGAGATATGTGCTGCACTTTTGAAAGAACCTCAATGCCCGAGTTCCTGGAGCTTCTCTCCGCCATTTTTTTTCTCTTCCGGCTCAGTTCCTGGTGCACCATGCTGACCGTAGCCGATGCTTCAGTGGTTCTCTGCTTGGCAGCAGGGTAGTCCTCCTGTGTGGATGACCTCCTCTTCACAATCTCCTTCCTCTTCTCCCCTCCAGGGAGAACTGCAGCCTCTGCTGACTTCTGTCTTGGCTCTTCTGGTGCAGATCTCTTAACCAGAGCCTTCCTCCTCTCCTCCAGCTCTTTGGAGGAGGCTTCAAGACCATGCCTGGATGAAGTCTGGTTGCTTTTCCCCACAGCATGGACGCCATGCCCCAAAGGGAGGTGTTTCACTGGGACATGCAGCGTTCTGTGATCCTGATATACTCTGCTTCCTGTGACCTTCGCCTGGTTGTTCTTACCCTCTGGTTTTTTCCACGTCTCTTTTTTTGGGCTCTCTTCTCTGAGTGATCGTGAACTGCCTGTGCCTTTTACAGGTTTTTGCTTATCTCCCGCATGACTGCACACAAGAGAAATGACACTGGAAGTTAAACCAAAAAGCAAAACAGATGGGTAGCTCTGAGGGGCATAAATATTAAGAGGAATATTAAGTCTCACCTAGGGAAATGTTCGTGTTTGTTTTTACCCCTGGGACTGTCAAAAGTCTCTATATCATCTTTTCTCTGATGAAGGAAAAGATTCTGAATGAATATACTAACAATTAAATAATAAGAAGAAACCCACAACCAACAACAAAAACAACTCCATTTAAGATTCTACCAACCCGATCGTCACAGGAGGACATGGAAGATCTACTTCTTTCTTTTTTATGCTTCTTTGTCTTTTTTCTGGCCATTGCTGCTGTCTGTACGAATACACGAAGGTTTTAAAACACACTGAGGTTTTTAACATACACGATGGTTTAGGCTGTATCTGACAGGAGCGTAAACTTCTGATTACTATATCCTTCTGTATTGGGACGTTTTGCTCTGTTTATAACCGCACAACCTTGCTCTGGAATTAAGCCTTTTACAATTTGTTACTAATCATTATTACTGCGTTGTAACTCTAATGGCGTAGTGCATTTATTCAAACAAAAGATGCAAAGACCAATACAATTGCAACGACTTCAGGGTTTCAAAGTTGCTCCCATGCGACAGCCACCACAGAAATCGAGGAAATCCTTAATATATACTAGCGAGGAGGTTAACAAAGGTAATTAGCTAATAATCGAACTAGTTTACAAGCTAGCTAGCCAACAGACTAAATTAGTGTTAACATTAATCTATTACCCAGTCTTTAGTTTGCAATCTAGCTAGGAAGTTAAATGTAAACAGAACGCAGCTATCTAGCTAACCAGCGATCTAACTAGTATTTTAACTATACAATTGTACCTATAAAATATGCATTACATTTGAGTACCATGATAGCTTGCTAGCTAATTTACAGAACGTAAAACAAACCTAAACAAGCATTAATACCGACAACAACGAATGAATAACTAGTTAACTATTCCTGCTAGGACTATGATATTAAACTGACAAAACTTGCCAGAGTTTAACAGAGCATGTGTCGAGTATATGACCAATACAGCACTGAATGATCAGTATTTCCCAATGTTGTCTATCCAGAATATCACTTCCGACAAGGACCGTGAACGTAGTTCTCGTACTTTTCTGGACTCTGATTGGTCCGCTGTTTTGTACGTCAACCATGGCGTACGCTGAATGTGTAGATGAAAGAAAGGAATTCAGTTCGTATGAGGTAAACTGTAATAGCAGAATAGTGGTCCAATAGCAGAATACTGTGGCACTTCAGTATTGGTGTTTCAGAAGTGTGAAACGATACTTTCTGTCTTAGTCTAGAATGATCTCATTTAATACTAGTTTTATCCACAGTTTTATTCTGTTTGCACCTCTCTTTTTGTGTTAACATTTAACTTGCAGTCTCTCACGAGGGTGGATGGAGTCAAATGATGCAAAGACAGCAAGTGTTGCTAAATGTAAAATATCACAATAGACAATGTCTGCAAAAATCAAATAAAAATCAAAGCACTCTTCATGAAATACAGTCAGTTTAAAGAAGAAAATGGTGGTGTGTGATAAAATGATTGGCTTAAGGTTGAGTCAGATGCCCCCTCAACAAGTAGATGATTGGCCTTAAGGATGGGGTGAAAAAAATTCCAAGAAGTGGCTTCTACAGAGAAGATGTTTAGATGGCGGTCAGGCTTGGGTCAGCCTGACCTCCAGACAGTGGGAGAAGGGGGAGGGGAGGGAGGCACGCTCAAAGATGAAGGACAGTCTGACTAGAGAGAAACATCTAATTCAGAATGACACATGGATCATAAAATTCCTTTACTCTCTGAACTAATAAAAGCAAAAGACAGTCTTGAAAATGTTCTTGAATAATATATATTTTTTTCTTAAAAAAGGGGGAGGGGGTAACCTATGATACCAAAAGTACTGGGTTACTCAGTTTCTCAGTCTGCAAACAAGTTTTTAAAAGTACAAACATACATTTTATTTTAAATATGTTTAAATATAAGTGAATTACTAGCTAACTACAATTAAAAATGGTTTGAGCTCCCATACTAAGGTTCTAATGGCACAGGGTTAATTAATAAATCTAGGGTCACTATACTTTAATCTAACGCCAGGCCTGTTCTCTGGAGGAGCTCCCAAACCTCTGAGACAGTTCCAGTGGTGCGTCTATCACCAACCCCAGAGATTCTCTGGTATTGTTGCCTCGTCTTTGTTCTGTGCTGGTCTTTCCTGATCTGTTTCCCACTCCACACCCTGATCAAGTCCCTCAGTGGTCCTGACTTTCGTTCCACTATTGCTCTGTTCCCCTCACTCACATGTTTACCTTGTCAAAGGTTTTCCACAAGGGGGAGCTATTAGTACTCAAGTAGCTTTTGATTGCATCACAGAAAGGGAAGAAAAAGAGGTGCTTCACTTCTGAGACACTGTTTGTTATTGTTTTTTCTTCTTCTTCTTTTAAAACACTGTCCTCCAGTTTTCAGTTTTGAGTGGGGACGTGGCTGTGCACTATATTTGAAATACTGTTTTCAGTTTTAACTATGCACTTGAGTTTTCAAAACAGCTGCACTTCTTTGATGGATAGATGCGGTTTTAAATGGTCTTTTATTTTTTATTCTTTTAATGCCATTTTTAATTCTTCAATGTATTCTCTAAATACATTTTATTCATACATTACTAATTTAGATAATCTTTTACTTTTATTCATTCCTTTAATGCACCCATTTTCACTGCATTCTTTAGACTTTAATTACATTTTTTCCCATTTTGGCAAACACCTTCCTGAGGTGACGGGTCTCGGGATGCAGTAGGCTTTATTATTCCTGTACGTATTCTTTATTTTCTGTAAAGCACTTTATAAACTGTGTTTAAGTGTTGTACAAATGACGTTTGTTTTATTGTATATAGCATGTTTGACTCCAGATTCTTGCCTGTAACAGCAGAACTGCTCATAATAACATCACTGTCTTTTTATGGCATATTAGTTCTGACCTGCTTTCAGTTCTGGAACCTAAATCCAGCAAGTCTGTATAGCTTCCCACACATGTGACTGACTTAGAGTACAGTAATGTTACACTGACAAAACGAAAAGTTGGGTTCAGTCATTAATCTTCAATTTATTGCTCAAGAATATGACACTTAGGTGTGGAGCCCAAATAGTGACAGTGAATCATTAACAGTATTTTTAGTCAGAATGATTGACTTTGTCCTTTACCTCAACAGAATATCGCAAATGTATCATATTGGGAAATACTGTGCCTTGAAGGCGTTTTCAGGGACCAAACTGCTCATCCTTCATAAATGCTGACCTATCATGTATAAACATGTAAGATGTTATGGACGTGGTATGAAGACCCTTCATATACGGTACTAACCATGGTCTGCTGTTCAACTTCACCCAAGTTTAACTACCCACCATGAAACACGTTGATACCAGTTTCTTAGTGACAGCTTACTTCCGCTTTCTAATGCAGTGTAGAGACTCGGTGGTATATAGAGCAAAAGTAACAAAGGCTTCAGCAAGAATGAACTACTATACTTAAGCCAAAGTCTGATATTTATTGACTTGAATAAGTAAACAAAGTCAGAATCATAAGTTTTCTCATTGGGTCTATTTTTTGCATTGAAAATCATTGCATATTGGAAATGTACTTTTTACATATAAAACCGTACAGGCTAAGCAGAAGTGCATAAATGAGGAGCATAAAATTAAATATGTACATCAGAGTAGGGAAATGCTGGCATATTCCGTTTTTGGTTCACTTTGATGCTGGTATATTCCGTTTTTGGTTTATTTTGATGCTGGTATATTCCGTTTTTGGTTTACTTTGATGCTGGAATATTCCGTTTGCTCAACAGTGCTGATCTGGACATATGCTGTTTGTTCGGGGTTTCTGTGGATTATTGTAGTGTACGTCACATCTGGTCCACTCTGGAGAGAGAAAACATGAATAATATTCATGCAGCACATGTAATACTGCACGTTTGTAACAACAACTACAAACTCAGGAAACTTCCATTTTACAAGATTTGGAGATAAATTTTATTCTACTGTATTTCTTTGCATCATATGTTATTTTTGCAGAGATTTAATGCAGAAGAAATACTCCATCATTTCATAGCAAAGCATATATTGTACATATTCAACATATGCATGTGTGCCTACACAAAGGGAGGCAGGAATGCCGATCACAGAAAAACAGACTTTTATTTTATTTTCTTTTTTACATTCATCGAACAGCAGCGACATCCACATGCTACCTATTACTATTGGAGTTTTAATAAGATGAGACCAAAGAGCAATACATAAAAGTTGTGATGCCTGGTACGAAGATAAACTCAGTTTCACTGCAGGAGAGAATATCAGTACCAATGCTGATTTGACCGTTCTACTTCACACATACACTTCTACAAAGATCTTTAACGTGATGAACTAAAGATTCTCTGTAATGGTTGAGCTGAGATCCAGCAGAGACCAGTCCAGCATGTGTGCTAACCTTATCCTCCTGGTCCAGATGTTCCTCCTCGACAACATTCTGTCCACCTCTCCCTCCTAAAGATAAAAATCTCATTGAAGTTCTACAGAAGCACTTTTACACTTTTACATATTAAAATCAACAGCCTTAGAATAT
>JAOYMR010000004.1:3004691-3035720 GCA_025802075.1 Tenebrosternarchus preto | reverse complement strand
GTAAACGCCCAATGTTGAACTAAGAACTGAGTAGCAGTTTCTCTCTCCTTTTCCTTCAGTGAGTGAATGAAAATATCCAAAAACTTCTCTCACCTGCTGTGAAGTGGAACGCAGCAAGCAGAAGATATAAGTCCTCCATCACTGTTGAGTATTCAGAAATGAGCAAGTTCCTCAAAGACAATCTCTCTCTCTCTCCCACACACACACACACACACACACACACACACACACACACACACAGAGTCTCTGACACTACATACGTGTCCCTCCACCACAATGCCTACATGCTTCTTTCAAACTGCAACCAGAAAACAATTTCTGTTGTTGCTCTTTCATTATTTTAAGAGCTAAAATCAGATCAAAGGAAACAGTCGTGAGCATCAGCTGTAACTGAATCAGATTAAGGACACCTGCTAGCTAGTTTACTGTTTAGAGGAACCGTCTACCTTTTTAATACAGATTTAACAGATGTCTGTGGTAATGTGGTTCACTCTCTTACACAGTGGCATTGTTCTGTGCTCCTGGTGCTTCCATGTTATAGCAGAGAAGATTCAAGGTCCTGTCAACACCAAGGACCAACAAAGCCATGGGTTCAACCTTCAGGGAACATACGATGTCATACTAAGAAAAGTAAGAGTCTCAGGGTAAGAGTGTTTTCCACATGCTGAAAACATAAAGCTGGCAGACAGGTTCACATCTTCGGTCTTTTACGTTATAGCCCAGGAATCTGAGTGTTGTGACTGAGCCTTATATCTGAAACTAAGAAATACACGTGACTATAGCAGTGCAATAGATTCCTTGTTCATATTTTCAACTAAATGCAAATCTAAAATAGATCTGCTAAAATAAAGCCTGCTGAAATGACTCAGCAATGAAAATGGTTAATGGTGAGAGGGAGAGATGTTTGAATATATTTGAATATATTTGAAATTCACTTCTACTGCCTCCCAGGCCAGAATGGGAAAGTGGTGAAGAACTTTCAGAAATCTTAGAATAATCAAAATGCTGTGAAATGAAGAAAGGTGTAGATATCTGAAGAATGGTAATACAATTAGAGAAACTGATTAAATAAGTATGTCACTATTTAGCAAAAAGTATAAACACGGTTATTGCCCTCTGTCTCCCCCTGGTGGTGATTTAGGATAAATATACAAGTGATGCAGCACAACATCCATCCAACACACAACTGTGCCTTCAACAAAAACTAAGACACCAGTTTCAGTTTACTAATGTCTCTAAAATCATCAGTTAATGCCAGATCAGTCAGTGCCTTTCTTATATGCAGTAAGAAAACATCTAGATCCAGTGTTCTTTGGTTAATACTAGTGTTGTCACATACTGTATAGGCCATGGAATTCACCTCTTCACCACCAGAGGTCATCTCCACAATACTGATTCACACCCTCACATTTGTAGCTCACTGAAAGTTTGTTAGACTTAACGCGGCACCGCATAGACCAGCCACGTCTGGTCAGGTACGACCATGCATTTTATTTACGTTTGTTGTTGTTGTTCAACTTGCATCTGTGCCACCCGCACATCACTATGACACGTGCAATTATAATCTCATGAGGTTTTGCCTTTGCATTTCCCCCTTTGGGTTTTTCCCTCTCAAAAGCAGAGGACTGATTTACTGCCAACCTGGAACCCAGGTGCTTGGGGGAGTCGTACTGGATGGCGGTTAACACTGTGCCAAACTGGCATCCAGGTGAGTGGGGGCCTGATACTGGGGTGATACCCTGATACAGTTTCACAACATAAGAGCTAGCCCCCCTGAAAATGTAGCAAGCTACATTACACAAACACACCAAAAATAACTTAATACATTACGTTTATCCAACTTTATACACTGTCAGTCTGATACACAGGGTTAAAACATTTTATTTCATTTTGTTTATATTTATTAAACAATAGCGCATGATTAGCACAGTGCATTCAGTCAAAAAGAAAACAGCTGCAATTTTTTTTATTAATACAAAAAGATTGTACCATAAGAATTCTGGGCATCAAATTATTCAGACCTTAACTGAAGCTGCTGTGCAGTGTATTTGCAAAGACATGTAGTTAAAAAGTCTGACAGATGACGTCTAACTGATAGTTGATGTCTAACTGATACATGATGTCTAATTGATAGATGTCTAACTGATCGTCCATCTGTCATTTTTTATACATTTACAAAACATTATAAATCTGCTTTTGCTTTGTCATTATGGAGTATTATGTATAGATTGATGAGAAAAATTAGTTAAGAGTCATTAGTTAAAATTAGTTAAACATACCAGAATGGAGAAAACTTGAAAAGGTATGGAAGCTTTTGTGTCCACAGGAAACTGATGACTGTGGTCTGCAGAGGGCGCCAGACCACTCCCTAATGTTGCCAGGATTAATCTCTTTCAAATTGTGGAGAAAATTCTTCTCGCAGATAGGTTAAATAGGTTTTGGATAGGTTAAAGGGACATTTGTGTGAGTGTGTGTGTGTGTGTGTGTGTGAGAGAGAGAGAGAGAGAGATACAGAGAGAGAGAAAGACTGTGTGCGTGTGAGTGTTTTATTCAGTTTGGAATATGGGTATATGGTTTTGGATAGGTTAAAGGTGTGTATATGTGTTTGTGTGTGTGCGTTAGTTTAGTTACTTATTTTGAACATTTAACACTTTGACTCGTGTTTTGGACTGAAAATGTCAGCCTTATCTTATAATGACGACAAAAAATAAAGCACACATAGATCAGCCTATTTGAAATTTTCTAAATGTATAAAAAAATCTGACTTGATCTAATTTTCCTACTAATAATATGAGTGTATAACACTGTATACTCTCACTAAATTCAAATTACAATTTATTGTAAAAGTATTTAATTACTTCATAAATAAGCTATACAGGAATTAACTACAGCAAGTCTTCAAGGTGCCTTTTGAAGACAGCAAGTCTTCACTGGTATCAGAAACTTTTTTTCCCACATTTTTTCTTTGGATGTCAGGAAACCTTTGCACTACCAGTCTTCCCCCAAAACCTCCACCCCCTCATAAATGTGCTGACTAGCTTTGACTGACTTTATGATCTGTCATCACAAAACCCAGAGGAGAAGAGCATGTGTAAAAACTTGAGGCTAAACAGATTCAGAGAAGACTTTTAAACAACTTTTAAACTAGTGTGTTTTGGCATTTGAAGGTTTGCTAGTTGGTCACTGCTGGATCAGGCATATGCCCTTGATACCATATCAGTCATCTTGGCAATCTGCTTCAGCTGAATTCATACTTGATTGTTATGATTTTTGTGCTTCTACTTCACCATCACTCTCTACACTTTGTGAAGTTTTCCTGCACTGCCGCTGTCCTGCATAGCGGTTGCAATAACGCTGCTTTCTGTATCACTTCCATCACATGAATATATACATATGTATGAGCAAGGGCTGCAGGTACAGTCAACAGGTACAACTCTGTTTATTAAATGACAGTGCAGTAAAACAACAAGCCAGGAGCCTCATACCTTCCTAAGTACCTTCTACGAAGGAGGGAAGATGGTTTATAAATATAGTTAATACTTTAGGCTAAACAGAAACGAGTATGTGAGAAATGTTATTTAAAATATGTACATCAGAGCAGGGAACTATGAAATGAGGGCATTTTCAGTCTTTATCTTTATGCTTTTGGTTTACATTGATGCTGACATATTCGCTTTGCTCCCCAGTGATGATCTGGACATGTGCTGCTTGTGATGTGTTTCTGTGCACTATAGTAGCGTATGACACTTCTGTCCCAGTCTGTGGAGAGAATGTTACAGACAGAACATGCATTAACAGAACATGTGTAAAACAAGAACATAGAGAGAACATGCATTTGTTGTTGGGCTCTATAAAAATGTGTATGTATGGAATGTGTCAGTCTTATAAAATGACAATTTGTTAGAAAATTGGCAAAATAAATATTCCTACAAAGCCTTTTAACTGTACACAAGATGAGATATACAGCATCCTGTGCTTTAAAAACTGTTAAAGATGCCCCTCATAATGTTTAACGTGGGTGTTAACCTGATCCTCCTGGTCTTCACTGAGGTCAGGATGCTCCTTATCGGCAACATTCTGTCCATGTCTCCTTCCTACAGGGAAGAGACACCAGCAATGATACGTGGACTCTTACAGACGCTCGGGCGAAGGTTGTTCTAAAGTCAGGGCGCAGACTGGCCCCATCTAAAGCCCAAATTTAGACAAGTCATCCCACCTTTGCCTCTCCAGCAGAAAAATGCCCCAATCCAGAAGCACAGCAGGAGCACAGTAGTCAGGATGCCAAGACCTGTGTGAGAAAACACCAAAAAATGTTTAGTGGTCTACTTTCTTAACATTTATTCACATTGTTTCTTTCTTTCAAAGGGGTTTAGAATAGACAGAATTTAACCTAGCTGTAAGTTGTATGTTGTCTGTTGGTCTTGTAATGTGGGTGAAGAGGGTGTTGTAGGCAGTTCAGGTTGCAGCTCTGCATGGCACAAGAAAACAAACAGCACATGATCAAAACTTGGACAAACCTGGGAGATCAAGTCCTGCTCCATGTTACAACTACATTACTTTATGTATGGTTTGTTCCTCATTGTCTCGGAGCTCCTTCTATGCAAGTAACAGACTTCCACAGACAAGCAGAGCAGCTACAAGGTCGAACTTCCTAACACTTTATGACACTGACATCATGTTTGCTCAGTCATTACAGAAAAACACAGGAATAGTATGTTTAGCAAAGTGTGATGAGGTGAAATGCAATGTGTTAGCCAAACATATTTGAACAACTGACCATATCACACATAATTATTTGAGCTCGTTGGGCAATCTATTTCAAAACCAGGAGAATTAATATAGAGTTGGCTCCTTTTGTGGCTATAACACCTTCCACGCTTCTGGCGAGACTTTCCTCAAGATTTTGGAGTGTGCATGTGGAATTTGTGTCTCTGCAGTCAAAAGAGCATGCAGAGTCAAAAATGCAGGCCTAGATGGTGAACAAGAAGACTTGGCTTACAGTCCATGTTCCAGTTCATCCCAAAGGTGTTTACTGAGTTTACTTGAGGTTAATGATTTGATCAGATTACTGGAGGTCCTCTTAACCAAACTCTTTAAACTGTCTTTATGGAACTTTGCACAGAAAAGTCATCAAACGTTATTGTTGGCACTACGCATTCTGGTAGATAACGTTGTCCTGGTAACAGCCCAACTAAGATTTACCCATCAGACTGCCACATAGCAGTGATTCATTACTCCAGAGAGCACTCCAGATTCATCACTCCAGAGAGCACTCCAGATTCATCACTCCAGAGAATTTGCCCCCCCCCGCCCCTGAGTCTTGGTTCCTCCCAAGATTTCTTCCTCACGCTCTTACGGAGTTTTTCCTTGCCACTGTCGCCCTTGGCTTGCAATTCTTACAGATATAACTGTAATTGCTTTGTAAATATGGTCCCTTTTACATTATGAGTAATAACTGTCAGCATGTATTTTCATTTTATCTTTAACATGAATCACACCAGTAGACGAGCAGAGAGAGAGATTTCAGGGATAATGTTCATTGAACTGCTGAACTCTGTCTCTGTAGTGACCATCACTAAACACTTCAGACCAGGGTACTCCAGGTGACTCTCTGAGGTTTAGTCTGCAGGTCAGATCAGCAGTAATGATCCAACTGTGTGACCTCTGACTTCCTCCATCCTCCCAGCATCACCAGAGAGAGCGCAAGGCAACTTGTCTGCATTGTTACCATAAATAAAGTGCCCGTCCAGGTAGCTCCACTCAACTATCCTTGTCTGCGTCATTTCGTGTCACTCAGACACCTCCTAGCGGCCCACAATGCAATGGGGAAGTCAGTTAAAGAATGCTCATTATACACTGAATTCCACTGACCAGAAAAAGAAATGTAACATCAAAAATGATCTCAGCCCAGGAAGTGATGCACATGACTCTTGACTAAGCTTCAGCTCTTTAAACCATTAGATCCTTAATGTCAAAGGTATCAGCAGTACTACTAGGAACCAAACAGCCTCAAATCATCACCGTAGTTAATAAGACTTGTAACACAAATCTATAAAATCAAGATTATCGATTTTGGATTACAATAACATTTGACTCATTATACTTCATTAATGAGTCAAATGTTATTGTAATCCAGCTACAGATGGCTGCCCCCAATAACAATACAATAAAACAATATAGTTTTGTTATATGTTTTAGTACTTTACCTGTAACATGAACTTCAAAGTCCCTAAATGCTGAATCAGCCTGACACCTGTAGTTTCCCTCATCCTCTTCTCTCAGGTCAGATATGAGCAGGGAGAGATTTCCAGGAGAGTGTTCATTAAACCGCTGAACTCTGTCTCTGTAGTGACCACCTTTAAACACATCAATCCAGCCTACTCTGTTAAACCACCAGATGAAACTCTGAGGTTTGGTCTGCAGGTCAGTGCAGGAGCAGGACAGCAGCACTGATCGTCCTGTGTGACCTGTGACCTTTACTTCCTGACCTTCATTATCACCAGAGAGAGTGCAGCCTGTAGATATACACAGGAAAGCAATTGACATTTATCCTCTTAAATGATAAACATTTATCCTCTTAAGTCATTTAATATGAAGTTACTCATTTCATCACGCATTAAACCAGGCATTCATAAATGTTTAGCAAATCTACATGACAAGTAATTAGTAGCAACAAATATCAGATAGTAATGTAATGTAATATCAGATAGTAATGTAATATCAGATAGTAATGTAATGTAATACCAGATAGTAATGTAATGTAATATCAGATAATCTGCTACTGTAATATCAAACATTAATGTACTACCATATATTTGATAATGTAATATCAAATATTAATGTAATGTTTTACATGAAAAGCAAAGCAATAACAGTTAGAGTTAGTTAATAGGAAACTACCTGAAGCAAACCACAAACAACTAAAGTAGAAATTGCTAATCTCTCCTTTTGTTCATTAATAATGGATAATGTAAAATACACTATATACTATATACACTACATATGCACTATATATTATATACAGTATATATACACTATATACTATATGCACTATATATTATATACAGTATATATACACTATATACACTATGTACTCACCTGCTGTGAAGTGGAACATGAGCAAAAGGCATAAGCACCTCATCATCCTGGATTTTCTTCTGTCAGGCAAAGAGAAACATGCATCAGCAGACCATGTTGTCAGCACAGCCTCGTTTAAGTGCGTTTTGTTGTTCAGGAAACCGCAGCTGGTTCTGCTTTTTACACTTGACTTTAATGCTTCTCCAATCTGCTCACACGAGATTTTTAGCACTACGTGACATCAGACCTCTGCTAACACCACAGTGAAATCAACAGGCAAATGATTCATTAAAATCACTGATAAGCAGTGAATAAAACTTTGAGACTGTTTTCCCCGTGTTTAGTCAGTTCCAGGTCCACCTAGGAGGGTGAAGACTAGCACCTGCTTCTTCTGAAACCAACGTAGCCAGCCTCCGCATCTTATCAAACCAGTAACAGTATCATCACTAACAACTAAAACAACCACATGTTATAATACTACTAATAATTATATTACTATATAAAAATAGAATATATGATACTTGCAAAGAATATGTGAATTACACCAATACAGTATAACATTGGTGACCAGAAGGATATGTAGTCAGTTGATATCAAATGTTCAGTTTCTTTCTTTGCAGCCAATCTCTGCTAAAATAAGATCTGTAAAAGTGGCGTTGGCCAGTGAGAGGGTAAAGACTGGTGACCGGACAAAACCAGATCAGGAAATTTTGCAAGCCACATAAGCCTACTCACAACCCAGCCTCCACGTCCTCAAAGTATTCCAGAAATGGTTACAGTGAGTCAAACGGTGCAAATAAACTCACAAGCCTTGGATGTTTTAGGCAATAATTATGTAACATGTATGACCCATTTTTTTATGTATAGTTTTCGTGGCACTTGTGTCACTTTGAGATTTGTTTTAAATGTAAAGTGCGTTACAAATCAAATGTGTTATTATTATTATTATTATTATTATTATTATTATTATTATTATTATTATTATTATTAGATACAGGAACACTGTGAAATACTGGCCTAAGGCAACAACAAACAGAACAGAATGAAATTTGAATGTGAATACAACAAACTATTCTTTGTTTTCTTTATGTCACCAACATGACATTGAACTAGAGGTCTGTTACAGCACCACACATTTGACATTGTTTAATCATTTGATCATTAAGATGAGACTCAAATAAACCCCAAGAAAATGTTTTGGTATGTTTTTTGATAACATGAGACTAATTCTGTAAGCCTGAATCCAAATTCTATACACTACCAATGATAGCATGGTGGTTGGCCTTGTTAAATCAACTTCTTTTACACTGATCTTAATATTCTCTCCCACTAATTTATAAAGATATGTTAATAACTCTGGGTCTTACAAATGTAAAAAAACACAACAAAGTAAATGATAAGTAATAGAAGTAGGTGTGATGTATTTGAATTTGAGTATGAGAGTGTAAAGTGTGAAAATATGTGTGAAATAGCTCAGGAGGAGTTGTCTCTTCATTTATAAAATTCTATTTATACAATGACATACTCTGTATGCAAGCAATGTATACAATGACAAAAATGGTACTAAGCTCTGGTCTCTTAAGTGTGTGTTTCTTCATAACTGGTTTTTTTTTATTTTTATCAGATGTCAGCAAATTTAGATGGTTTAGCAATTTCCCTGAAAACCAGAGTGTGTTGGACACAGCCTGAAGAGAGACAATGTACACACACACACACACACACACACACACACAAACTCAAAAAACGGCTCTACAACTACATCCAAACAGCTATTCATGCAAAATAAGCAATTTTAGTTAATATTACTGCTTAACTATATGAGTGTCTGAAATTAAATGTAAAGGGGTTCTTTAGTCACTAGAACAAAATTTCACGTTTTAAATAGAACTTAAATATGTGCCTTATAATTTAATGAGGTTAATGTGACTCACACTGTTAAGTTACAAATATCTTCTGATGGATGTGTTTTAAGGTGCACATATCATGTGATGGATGTGGTTTTGTGGCCTGATGTCTGTAAAAAAAACACATACAGTTTTCTATGGCAGAATAACCATCAGATATATAAAATATACGTAAATAAAACAAACACCAATAGCCTCCTGCTGCTGGAGCTAAGGATTTTATTAACACTGTGAACAGTCATCAAAGACAATACATACATAAATAGTTAGCTTTTAATGATGTACTCTTATCAAATTGTCTGAAAGGAGTTTTTTTATGGCCATGATTGAACACCTACCCTCTTCAGTGAGGCTTGATAATATAGATAAATGTAAATATACGTACACAGTGAAAACCTAAGATCAGGATGCAAGATAATGAAAGCCAGGACCAAAGAAACACAGTGGAAAACTCTGAAAAAACTCTGAAGAAAGAGCAGATGAATCAAAACTATGAGCTCAGAGCCAATGATGTCACTAGCGGACACTAGACTGTGCTTCCCATGACATTTCCACTCCACTAAGTACTGAATATTCCACTAAGTACTGAGTATTCTACTAAGCACCCCCTGTACTGCCTGGAGCCTAGAAATATCTACAGATCCAGGATTAAAGAGGCACAGAGCACAACAGTTTAGACTCTCACATAGGAGTTGAGAAACTCAAGAGTTTGAATAAGTACAGCTACTAAGTATGTGATGAAGAGCAGAGGTAGTGATGGCTGGTTGTAGACTCTGGTAATACCAAGTGTGGAGTTGATGTGGCAAAAATGACTTTTGTGAACAATAGAAACTAGTAAAGAATTACTCTCAGTCCTGAGTTAAAACGTGGGAAAGGAATCAGATCAAAGAAAGCAGATAAAGCAATCACTTTTAAACTTTTAGTGTGTTATCATTTTAGAGTTACAGTTTCAACACAACACACAATATACACAAAACATGCACTAAAAACAAATATTCTATATGATTAAGTTTCTAAGTTTGTAGGTAGAGATGGTTGTATTGCTTGAAGTATAATACTGTCTATCCTACGATTGGTCCAGCATCTCTGGAAACGATGACATCATCCTGATAGAAGCCAGGACAGGAGATCATCCAGGACAGGACGTCATCCAGGACAGGAGGTCATCCAGTAGAAGAGGTCATCCAGGACAGGAGGTCATCCAGTAGAGGAGGTCATCCAGGAGAGGAGGTAAATATATATTAGCATGCATAAGGATTTGACATTGGCATAGAGGAACAAGAGAATGCCGTGTTTGATATAACGCTGTTTATTGAATGATCATAACAGCAACATAAAAGACAAAAGACAGAGGGAGTTGAACGAGATGACTAAAAAAAGACATGCATGAATAAGACTCTACCAAACCAAATAAACACGTACACAAATAAATCAACTTTTAAAGCTACATCAACCATTAATTGTGGACTAATTTACAAGCTTCAGAAAGGCACACAGCATTATGGGAAACCTCGCCATGGTTCACCTCACTACTCTCTCTCTCCCTGGTTAGTTGTTTGCCACCATAGTTTATGTACCTTTCCACTCTATATACATACTGCCTCCACTGACACTTCTCACTATCATATCAGTGCTTCTTCTCAAAACCAAGTTGTAACGTTCCCATTTGTTACATGAGGTGGGCCATTAACTGATGGTTTATCCCTTTTTTATTGTAATACAACAGCACTGATTAACAAACCACCGTAAGAGCTGTAGAAAACAAAAGAAAACTACAATAAATGTCAAATTTTCACACAAGCACGTTATCTCAAATACAAATCACTTAGAATAATCAAACGGGTTGGTTATCATAGCACCATTCTTTAGCTAGTGACCAGCTAACTGCCATGACAAGACCAAAACTGAATAACTATTACTCCATGCACAAAGTAATCATTTTAACAAGCAAACGCAACACCAGCTCAACCAATACCTTACCTTGTGCCTCTACGAATGGGAGCGTAAACCTTAATATTTTTAGACAATTGCCGAGAACAGCTTACTTTATTACTCCGTAATTCGCTCTGACCACTTAAGTTTATTTTTTTGACAAGGGAGTTTCGCGCTCTGTTGCGAACATTCATTATTAAATTCAAATTAAAGGTCCCTTTCATTACATAAGGAATAACTTCACAAAATAAAATTAACAAATTATACCTTTTGTCTTTCGACGTGTGGGATTAAAATAAATCTCCTTTTAGGGGGTTACTTACACAAGTCTTATTATCAAAAATTGTACCTTTGTACTTATAATGATGGACTCTTTTCACGTAATTTCCACTGGACCACAACACAACGATCATCGGCTAATTTTACTATGTGGTGGTTTGGGTCTGTGCTCCTAAAGTCAACAGTACATTAAATGAGCAGTGAAGAAGATAAACATACCCCCTGTGTGGTACCATATGGTTGTGTAAACACTATTTGAAATTTTTCTTTTACTCTCTCTAGCCTGTAAGTTAAAATGCCGATTACTGGTTTAGCTAGCTATTGGTCAATTACTGGTTTAGCTAGCTAATGGTCAATTACTGGTTTAGCTAGCTAATGGTCAATTACTGGTTTAGCTAGCTAGTGGTCAATTTGGAAATTAAAAAGTAATTTATTGGCCAAATATTTGGCTGTATAATGTTAACAGCTTTAAGAGAAATGAGTAAACATGTAGTATAGAATGTATACTGTATAACCTAAACCTAATTGTAGAATTTGCCTTGTTCTGACACAGAGGTTTGAGGTACAGACCCACTGACGGCAATCAGTGTGAAAACAAAACAAGGTAACTGGAGCTGGGGGTATTTATAAGGTGTTTGTAAACAATGTATGAACAATTGGTGCTTGGCCCTTGAAAGTACAGACCTTTTTAATGCTATGTAACGTATTAACAGATATTCCAACCAATATTAATATCCTGCAAATAGTGCTGACTTTTAATCGTGTTCTTTATGGTGCTTCCTAACATTCTGGGTATGAAACAGTTTAAATTATATGCCTCTGGCTCCCCCTGGTGGAGCCATCCTCACATCACATAGGCCATAGACTATGACGGCATGCACTGAAGTTTATCACAAATGGAATACAAACATCAATACCACAGTCAGGAGAAAGATGATTCATGCCCTACATTTTAGAGAGTTATAAAATCAAGGATGTCCAGTTAGTCCTTACAACTTTCTTTCTTTTAATAAAAGATGCAAAAAGAGGTTTTTGAAGAAAAATAGCCTTTGACAATAGCGGTCGATAGCAACCGCTAATCCTTCTGTATACAATCTACCAGTACAATTACAGAAAATGTCCATCTCTAAAATCTTGATTTTAGAACAATGAATTTGGACAAGATAAAGATAAACAGCATTCCAGTTAAATCAGTAGTAATATTTAGTACTATCTAAAAAATAGAATGCATGAATAAAATATCAAATGATAAAAGACAAGTTTATATAGTTCAAAACTACTAAGTTTGTCAGCCAACAAACTTTCTTAAAACAAGAAAAACATTTTCTTAAAAAACTTTTTCTCCAATAAAGAAGCTTGATGATATGGCCAGAATAATAAAAGAGGAAAACTTGGCCTTCTGAGAATTTAAGGCTGAATTTTTGCAATTGCATGAGACCCTTTGTTGTGTATAAGTATTCATCATTTCCTCATATCTCGATAAATCCTTTACAGTCTCATCTTCTTTTAAACAGCAACAAAAATAAATGTATTTGTGTGTTTTGCAATTTTCCAAGAGAAAAAATGTGTTCAAAGACTTCCAGGCTAAAAATTATTTTAGTATTTTATAATCATGATAGAGGACAACCTTGTGTGGTAACTCCATCTGCCTTGTTATATTTTGTCTCGTCATCAGTGTTCTTGTGTTCGTGCAAATGGTTGGAGACATTTTGTACATTTAGTAGCGTATCAGCATAGAACATTAATCGTCCCTTTTGAACGTTCCAGTCGTGCCAGCACTAGACCTGCTGACGACAAGCTGGGGGAGCATATCACGACAGAGCTCTTATCCCTCAAAAGACAAAAGGTTCAAGTAAACCGAAAGTCATGCAGCACGAAAACATAACAGGTAGAAACCACAAAAAAATTATAGGACATCGAGAATCACGCTCCGAACGCGTGACTGGCACTGAAAGACTCGAGTGGGAGGTAAACAGAGACCAAATCCAGGTCACGTTCAGAAAGCCTATTATTCTTGCTTGACAGCGAGCCGTGATCTGCGTTCACGACAGCTGTTACACCGAATTCTGCGACCGTCGAGTTTTGTGACGGTTGAGAGCGCAGTTTGTTTTTGTTTGCCTGAAGCAACCAAAACGCCAGGCACAATAAAACATTTAGTACATAATTAATACACACATTATAAAACCATCACATAACAGAAAAAATACGCTTAATTTTGCCCATTACATACGATGCAATAGCTTTTATATTTAGAGGTATTGCGAAGCTGCTGGAAGAACTTCGGGCTTGTTTTTGTCGTGCCATGCGTACCATCTGTAAGCTGCTCTCAGTTAGGCTTCATCCCAGTGGTGGATATAATGCCCTTTTGGATAGAAAATGTTAAAAAGCTAGTCTCTTGAAAGGTTTTGGTTATTTTATCGTTGCCTTCTGTTACTGTGGAGTGAAAATGTGGAGATCTTTAAAACGTAGTTATGCGAGTTATTATGAGAATGAAATAACGACTGAATTGCGCACATAGGTCCTGGCACAAGAGTAATCAGTTATCACAGTTGCCATCAGAATATGTGAATGTTTTATACAATAGTGAAAATCCAACCAAATGTTTTTAGTAACTGGGAAGCAGCGCCCTCAACAGTTCGATGTCCAGGTGTTCGTTAACGTACATATCGTTTTGAAGCCCTTCCCTGTGTTACTTCATACAAGGCAAAAAAACAAATAGAAAACCTATTTGATGCAGCGTATTAACAACGGTGAGGTGGATGGCGTATCGGCATACTCAAGTAAAATGTAGCATCATTTCAATTAAATAAAAGTAACAATAACATACCAGAAAACAACCAAGGTATGAGTAGAAAAGTAGGAGATAGAATAACTACTCTTGAAGGCTATTTTTAGAATTCTAATTTGATTTTTGTACATGCATTATATTCCAGGCTAGTTTCGGTTTAAAATAAAACGAGTGACCAATTGCAGTCAAAGCGATTTCGGAACTCAAGACGAATTAAATCAGACCTTTACTTAGTACATACTGCGGATGTAGCTAATTACTACTGCGAGATTTGTTTTCAAATTAAAAATAAATATTCTCTTTAAACATTGATCGGAACAGTAATAACATACCGCTAAAGGCCTGCTCCACATATATATTCGGGGACAGCACAAGTGTTTTTCACCACAGTCTGCATACTGCTGTCCATTGCATCTGTAGTGTATGATCACTTACCACAGTCATTGATTTTGAAGCATTGTCCTGTAGTCAGTAAATATCAGAAAACAATTTAAATTTGACATATACTACAGGATGTATAATTTATATCTTATAACCATAAATTATCCAAAAAAGGATTTCATCTGCTTCAAGCACATTTCAGCATGACTGAAGTATTCCGTAAGATGCAGGACTCGCACTAAACTGTGACATCTACAGCCTAAAGTGTAGCATGGTCATTGGTATTCTGCCCATGTTACAATATCAGGACCCAATTTTCCTACTTCACACCTCCATGAGCCCACTTTTGCTTCCTTTCCCATGTCCATATAGCATACACTCACACACGCTCACACATGCACACGCTTTTATGTTGCAGACCCAGTTCCATTAACTGAATGCATGCTTCATTTATATGCAGTGAAATGTGCAGTCAGAGGACCAGCTGTACAAACATGAATTGTCCAACATACACAACACTGAGGTTTAGGGAACACCAAAAAAACAAACAAAAAAAAAAAACAGCCAGTTGTCTTAGAGTTATTGTCTTAACAGCTGAGCACGGCACGTATTCATTAACGCTCAGGCAGATCAGGCACTCTGAAAGTGATCCTGCAAATCCCCTCCTTCACCAGAGGTGGTGCACGAGAGCAAGGATTGTCAACACTGATGGACACGCGAACAGAACTTCTCTCATGCAACCAATAAAACACAGAATAGTGACAAAGGGGCGCGAGAAGGACACTATGAAGATACATGTATAAAAATAGCAGATGTGTTTTGCTTATACCTTTTTCCCTTATTGATAAGGAGTGTTATATCAATTAAGATGATCAAGATAATGGAAAAAACTGTGAAAAAATATTACAGCTGGGTAATTTTTTTTAAACCTTTTTGGCAGTTATCAAACACCTTCATAAAAATCATGTCTTGTGAAATATGTAAGTAAAAAAATGTTCAGAGGAGACATTGTGTCTATAAGATACGTAGATTCACCTGATGTGGAGTGTGAAGCCACTTTCTGAACAGGAGCTCTGGGAACTTTGCTTTTCTGAATCATTCACACTTGCAAAATATTGGCATCAATCAAAGAACACAAGAAAAAACGGCAGCAATGCAAAGTGCCATTTGGAAACCTTTTTTTTTTTTTTATTTACACACATTACAAAATGGGTATTTCTTCCAATGCTTTAAGTGTTAAATATGTGGATATGAACTGAACCAGGACCAGACTATAGTATAATAAACTAGATAAGTTACTAAAGAAAATGCTTCTCCCCAAACCAGCTTCATCACCACCAGTAAGAGAGAACAGTAAAGATACCAGAATTCTCACAGAGCAATGTGGTCAGTCATGGGATGTGATTAGAGAGACACACACCATTGAACAGCAGTAATGATCACGGCATCCAAACACATGAGTGTACTGTGTACTGTGTACGTACAGGTTTCAGAGCATCTATGTGTGAGAGGAGAAGTGTATTTGGCACACATACGTCACCAATAGATGCACAAAACGGGGAACGCCATGAAAAGTCTCAGGAAGAACTCGACACAGCTCAAGGTCTCAAGACTCAAGAACTTGATGCAGCACTTAATGTTCTCTTAACAATCCGTGTTTTTAAATGTAGCTTTTCCAGCCTCTCTCTGCCGGATACAGTCAAGTAGAAAGATACAATACAAACGATAAACCCAGCTAAGTAGCAAGGTCTCCAGCACGCCACACACACACACACACACACTAACACTAACACACACACACGAATGCTCATCAACAGCACTGGTTTTGTCATCGCTTTTATTGTATAAAGACCTCCAAAATTGCATTCAAATAAACTGCAAAAAGGGCACAAGCTAGATACTCCTCTCCAGTTCTACACTGCAAAAGGCCAGCGCCTGCAGATTAGACATGCTGAGCATTTCCAAAGGCAAGATGAGATATTCCCACCAGAAAGCTTTATGGCTGTATATGTAAGACTTTTCCATTTAGATCACAACAAAAAACAAAACAAAAACAAAATCTTGTACAGTAAGTGTGCGCGAATCTTTCAAAAGGGAAGGCTGTGTCAAAAAGAGTGTCCGTCTTTTACATGTTTTGTTCATTAAATGTTGGCTGTGTGTGTGTTTTTTTTTTGGAAGCCTGACATCAGCTGGAATGAAACGCGACGTGTCTGGGACTTAAGGAATTGCAAAACAACTTTTTCCTGTGCTTTTCAAATAAACCTGGAACAAAACTGGGATTCCAAGTCACTTCAAACTATCCAACAGTCCATATTCAAGTCTTACTGTATCGACACACATAAAACCTCACCAAGAGAGACTTTACAATACCAATAATCATTATTATTATTAAAAAACAAACAAACAACAAAAAAAAAAACCATACAAAACCCAAAAGGACGGGGGAACAGCCCTTTTTCCCAGCTGCTAATTGTCGGTGTTCACCAGGGCTGCCAGTCGCAGGCCATGCCCTCCTCTGCAATCAAGCTGCATATTATGGGATGCCGTTGTCAGCCATGATCCCCAAGTGGCATCCCAGACCGCTGCTTAAACTGGAAATGCTCAACAGACAGGTCAACTGCACCCTTATGACAGGGATAGTGCAATAGGCTGCAATAAACCGTTATACCAGGTGATATAAAAATAGGTGTACGTGTGTATGTGTGTGTGTGTGTGGGGGGGGGTACATTGGGCGTTGTACACACTGGCACACAGTAACCTCCCAGAAAGGGGCAACATGAGAGCGAAAACGTGTTTACAAGTGTAACTGTATTCTGATGTAGCAGCCTCTGTGCTTTTTCAGTTTTTTTTTTTTTTTTTTTTTTTTAAAATGTCCAACATTTAGCTGTTAAAGCAAATCATGTGTAGAGCAACACAGAGAGAGCCAGCAGCCATCATATTTTCATAAAAATACAAGAATATAATTGGTATAATTTGAGAGAGAAATCTACACCACCACCTCTCAGATGCCTTCTATGGAGTGTATGTTCGTTAACATTTGTTATGTAGACTAAAAACATTAACCCTACTATCCCTAAATCCCACTAATGAATAATAATAATAATAAAAAAAAAACTACAGCAGAATCATTAAATGTGCCTGCTCCAATCACACTTGGCATTGTGGAGTCACAACCAATCATCATGCATCCAGAACCAACATCACCATTCAGAAGTTTCCTAATGGCCTCAAACACACTCAAAGAGCCAATTAATGAGCTGAACTGAAGAGACAGAAGTACAGCGGCTCATTCTTTTCTTTTCTTTTTTTTTTCCCCCACTAGCCAAATCAACATATTTTCCATTTCATATTCATACGTGTGCCCATGAAATTGTCTAATACCGTATGATCTTCTGAGTGTATTTTTTAAAAGACAATGTTGGTGTATGTATACTGCCTAGATTGTAATTAACAATCAGTATTTCTTAAATCAGTAGTAAATTGGGAAGCGTCATCCAACTCTAAATCTTAGGTGATCAACAGCAGTTCAACTGGCAATGACATACGATCTGTTGAAGCAAAAGATGAACAGTGCTGACATCAAATCGCGTCTACCAATGACCAAGTAGTACCATGTGGGCAATCGGTGATTGACATCTAAGATCTCCAATCAACCGTTGCCTCAGTTCATGTAGCTCCACACACAACAGTCACCACCAACACCAAACTAAATACAAAAATAAGTTAAATTCATATTTTCCATCTTAGCTCGATTCATACTGTCTGTAGATCAGCTTGCCTATATACAGTAAAGTGAGAGACAGTACAAGGCACACATTTAAACCTCTTTGAAATGTTACAGATACATAAATTAACTAAATCACCACATGGCTGTGCTTCGAATCGGGTGCTAGAGGCTTAAGTCAACGGTGTCGCAAGTCACCAGCTCAGGATAAAAGTTTTACATGTGCTTGAGGATGACTGGTGCACCCCCCACCCTGTGCTGTGCTCCAGGAGACTGCGTCGGCCTCGTGGAGTCCAGGTTTGAGAAGCGTCAGTGTTCATATACATGCACAGATTCACCCACAATCCTAAGGGAAGAGCTCGTGGTCGTCTGGGCCGAGGGGGGTGGGGGGGGTTGAAGGGTCTTGGGTGAGGCGAGGGCCAATTAGATGCTGTCGACGAAGCTTCCGGGGAAGAGGCCCGTGCGGCCGTTGCGTTGGAGCGTTCCTTTGAACCAGCCGTCCTCGCGCTTCTTGTGCACAAACACAATGTCTCCCTCTTTCAGCTCCAGCTCTGCCTCGCTCTGCGGAGGGTATGAGACCACCACACGGTACCTGCGGAGGGCGGGACATACATGGTTAATGGCTGTCCTTTAACACAACAAACTGGATTTGTTGTGGTGGCAGGCTCTGTGTGTGTGTGTGTGTGTGTGTGTGTGTGTGTGTGTGCGAGCGAGAGAGAAATGTTAAGTATTACCCTGCAGTGTGCATTGAATTTTTATTTTGGTTAGGATGCCTCAGCTACACAATAAAAACTTGATTTGTCAGGGGGTTTGTGTGCCTATTGTTGCCTGTTGCAATATTAGTTTTGTAAAAGCCAGTATTGCAGTATATGTAGTGTCAAATTGTATATCGTCCAGCCTACATCAGAATGGCCACAGATTCACCCATACGACAGATGACTTCACAATACATATGAATACATTTATCATATGAATGGGTGTTCCTATGCGGCAGGTTCTGTAATCGTTTTATCACTTCCTATTCAAAAGTGCTGGGTGGGCGGTGGCGTACCTCTCACATATGATTGGCCGGCCGTCATGCTGCACGGAGAGGAGGGAGGAGCATGGCTGCCGTGGTGGTGGTGCAATAGGGGCGGAGTTATCCTGGCAGCCGTTTCTGCGATGAGCTGCATCCGAGCTGGATGAGGATGATGATGATGAGGAGGAGGAGGATGCAGTGACGGACATCTCCGACTCCCCGGGGCAGGAGCCGGTCCGGCCGTGGTTTCCACCACTACCAATCGCAGCAGACGTGGGCGGGGTCATGTCAGGTCCCATGGCACCCTGAGGCAGGTCTGCAGCGACCGCTGACTCCGCCTCCAGCGTTGGGGAGGATGGGGGAGAGGGGCGGAGCTTCTTTTTGTTAGACAGCAGTTTCAACAGACCTTTCTTTTCCCTCTAAAAAGAACGGGAGGAGTAGAGTAAAGCCTCCATACACATACACCAATCCCTTCCACTCAGATTTTTTGGATGAAAAAGTTCACTAATTCATTTACTTTCATCATAGCCTTTCAGGTTCAACTCATTTCTCCAAAACGGTCCTCAATTCTATTCCTGCCTCTACAGCTCCCAGCTATCTCCAACTCCAGAGCTTTACTGAATAAGTCAGTGTGCAAACGACTTTGTTAGGACCAACATGTGCGGAGGAGCTCCTCTGAATGCTTCAAACTCGCACACTGGTGCCAACCACCAGACCGACGCAGGGAACAAGCCCCGCCTTCCAGTGGGTAAGGCCCAACGGGAAATGTGAGCTATTCTGACATCGCTGATCCCAGGACTGAAAAATGTAAATAAGAAGGAAAGATCTGAGTGAATCATCCTGATGTGAGGAGAAGGTACCAGTCAGGGAAATCGCTGACTTGGAGGAAGCTTCTAGAAAAGATAAGACTCAGGGAAGTATTAGAGCAGTGAAACTGTATGCGCGCGCGTGTGTGTGTGTGTGTGTGTGTGTGTGTGTGTGTGTCGTTGAGTTTAGCTTGCCAAGTAACTTGCTTTTGGAAATCTGTCCTTGTGGTTTAAACACACAGCTACAGAGGTAAATGGTTGTGCAAGATGTCCAAGATACAGATAAGAGTAAAGTATGAAGAAGCTAAATGTGTGTGGGTCAGAGGGAACTCTTCATTGCTTTAACAATATCATGAGTTCTGGGCCATCAGAGTAGATCTCAATGTACTGGATCACATTAGGTCCCTGTTCATTTGTGCCCCTGAAGGGCACAGGTCTGGAGGAAGCAGGGTTGGAAGCAATTTAGAATTTCTAACAATATTTACAATATTACAACAGGGATGGTCCATTGTTTATGTGTGAGATGTGATTATAGCCAGGGTTTCCTCTCATTCACTGTAGACACACAGCAACCTAAATGCCTTCATTTCCTTACCTTGCAGTCCTTATCCAGTCTATAAGCAGCAGTCTGATTTGTTGCCGTAGCACCGACGGGCCTGGAGTTACCAGCGGCAACAGGAAGAGCTACCATGGCGGTGGGTCTCATGGTGTCGACCTCCAGAGAAGCAGCGCTGACGTTAGGCGGGGTGAGGGAGGCGGCAGCGCAGCCCATAGCCACGCCCATTTTGCTTGAGACAGGGATAGAGGCGGGGCCTAGGCAAGGGGCAGGTGACTGCTGTGGGCACACAGCCGGGTGAGGCAGGAATGCCAAGGGATTCTGGGATTGAATGGGGGTTATAGCTGCAGTGGGGCGGTCCTGATTGTGACAGACAGCTGGGAGGGGGGAATTAACAGAATGCAATATTATACATTTGGAAATTTATATAATGAATTTGCAATAAACTCCATTACGATATTTATGTAATAATAATTCTGGCAATCTTTTGATTGAGAAAAAATGGTGGCTTTTATAAAAACTTCCTACAAATATAAAATGGTGTGTGTGAATGTGTGTGTGCATCTGTGTGAAAGGGGGATTGAGGGGGCGTGTAGAACATCTCACCCGTCCTGACAGCATTCCGCGCCTGATTGACCGTCATCTGTGACGTCACGTGCACCAGCACTTTGGGGTGCTGACCCGTCGGGGCGTGAGCGGCCGTCACCATGGCGGCAGGCAGAGGGCCCGAAGAGACGGGGCCTGTGCAAACTGGGAGGGGCTTGCTGGGGTCTCCGCCTCCCAGCGCAGGTCCGAGGGGAGCAGAGGAGGGGCTAAGGATGGTGATTCCCCGCCCAGCCTGTGAGCCCAGCGTCAGTGCAGCTTTGGGTTGGCCACTGCTGGCCACCGTCCTGGCACGCAAACACATGATAGGGGTGCGTCTCAAATCAGAAGATCCTCGAACGCCCTCAAAGGCTTGACCTAACCACGGTCTTAACCTTTAAACATAATTCACCCACCTTAACTCACCCTGACTGCAGCGAGGCAAGTCAGGCAAAGCGAAGTTTGCAACAAAACATCAGAGTTCAATTTCATTTGATCATTATTTTAAAACATTTGCACAGATAAATGTCTACCTGGGATACTTCAGCCTAGTTTAGCCCAGACCACAGAAAATGTAAACAATCACATTTTAATGTAATGTAATAATCAATGTAATGGTTAGTGTATGACAGTAAGGGGAAGTGGCTTGAGTAACATCACCAGATCAAGTCAAGCAGTAATGGAACAGACATGATTATGCCCGTGATGGTTTGAATGAAAGTGCCAAAGTGTGTGCATGTGTGTGTGTGTGTGTGTGTGTGTTACCTGCTGACAGGAGTCATATAGTTGCCGGGAAACACTCCCATCTTGCCCGTGTGCATGGACGTCCCTTTGAACCAGCCATCCTGGCAGCGTTCCAGCACGAGAAACATCTCACCCTTCCTCAGTTCCAGCTCATCATCCTTCCGTGGTGTGTAGGGAAACATCGCCACATACCTGAGACAGACAGAGAGAGACACACACACACACACACACACACACACAGTTACATTTGATTGCACATTCTATCAACAGGAAACAAAATGCCTCAACATGGCCAAAATGACAGACTTAAACATGTTAAATTTCAAGGACAGAGAACACAGTCTTTTGCAGATATGGACACTTCCCAGGGTGGGGGAGATGGAACAGAGCTTCAGTTTGTCTTTTTACGACCTTCCACAGGATGTCCACACACTGCAAGCCTGTGCCCACGTGCACCACAGCCAAAGCCCCACACAACAAGCCGACATTTAAAATCCTATATGATCGATTTCATATTTCCCCTCCCCTCCCCCCGTTCTTCTGATAATAAATCCAAATCACATATTTCAAACATGGAAACTTTCTTTTGATGCACAGAGATAAAAACAACATCTGGCGTATTTGCAACTCCTGAAAATACTTTGGCTGTAGAGTTGAACCACTTCGGTCCAAGTCTGAAGTGCTTCAAGATTTTCCACATCCAGTGTACGAGATACATGTTGCCATCAAGTCTGTAAGTGATCACATCGAGCAGTGTAATATCCCTTTAACAGAGCTGCACAGATCAGGACTATGCAGCCGAGTCCAGATGTTAAGAAGATTTCTGAAACCAACAGTAAGGAACACAGGCAGATGGGCACCAGAGCGCACCATTATACTTAGTTAGAAGAGCCTGTACGTGTGCTTTCATGCAACACACACACACAAAGATCACAAGCTTCCCGAACGGCCTCGTCCACACAGGTGCAGCTAATAATAATAAGGTGTGTTTTTGCACAGTGAGAGTTGCAATGAGGTGAGAAGTCAAAGGTCAAGATGAGACTCCAGAGGCAGCAACCTTTCTCTCAGGGTTAACCTCTGACCTTTCGCCTCTCTTTAGTCATGCTCAGCTGGCACTCAGGGACACCAGAGAAGTCAGAGAAGAATGCAAGCGAGCGCACACACACACACACCCATACACACACCCACACACACACACACACCATGCAAAATATTCGAAAAACATGTAAATTCCTTCGTGGTGAGCATTTATGCTGTTTTAACACTCACACGGTCGGCCTCTGACGGCCACTGTGGTCACTTGCTGTGGGGGAAGGCCTCTGCCCAGTAGCCAATGAGGATGCAGTACCAGCAGCAGAGGATTGTGGGGGAGGTGGTGGAGGAGGAGGCAGCACATCCTGGGGAGGACAAAAGAAAGAAAAATTATATATTGTCTCCAAATGATAAATACAATTAAGTTTTCATAAAACAAATCCTCTCAATAACTATATGAAAGCCTGAAACAATATGTACAATATACACAGTAGTACTTAAGAGAAACATCCCGAGAAAGCACTTGATGTTTTTTCCACCCTGCTAGACAATAGCATGTTTTATTTTGCGAGAATACAGTACCTTACCCATTTCCTAGGCTCTTTGGCTTTTATTGTAACTATAAATGAAAGGGTGTAAAAGGTTGAAATATGGGTGGGTGTGTAAAAGCACACAGAACACACCTTCACTGTCTCACTCTCACTCACCCCCCCCTCAGACACACACACACACACACACACAGGTATCCAGTTTATTCTAACACCACCATTACTGAGACAATGCATTCAAAGCAAAGTGTGATGTAAAGAGGGGAACACACAGAAAACACACATAGACTCACACACACTCACACACACAGACGCCTTTACAGACCCATCAATCACTGAGGGACATTAGTTTGTGTGCCCTGAGGCCAGGAGAGCGGCCACTCCCACAGTTAACTGAGAGTGTGGAGGGAGGACTGCTATCAGATGGCACTCTGCCCTTACTCCCCCTTCCTACTGCAACTGGAATGTGTGTGTGTGTGTGTGTGTGTGTGTGTGTGTGTGTGCGTTTCTACTGCGGGTGCTTAAACCAAGACATTAGTTTGATTGCAGGCCTGAAGAAATAAAGTAAATCATGTAGATGTCACCAAAGTTTGGTGTTTAGACAACGCGATAACCTACCTACACACACACACACACACTTCCCAATTATAAAAGGTTGTAAAATGCCTGGCAGGAATAGGGTGGAACCAGGATGTATGTGGTTCTGGACAAGGCAGAAAAGAAATGTTTTGCAAGTGTGCGCTTGTGATGTCCTTTCCATCTCTCTCTCTCTCTCTCTCACACACACACACACACACACACACACACACACACACACTTACTGTGCCCCTCTAAGAGACCAAATCCAAGATCATACAGATGTACACACTGAGATATAAGCAGTTTTGCTCTTGGAAGCGGGAGGATAAATTACAGGTGACCCCCATATAAAGTCTTTTGTTGTACTGACCACTGGGATTGCAGCATAGCTGGTCTCTGGGGGAAAGGTGAAGACGGTTGCCGTAGTGACAGGACTGCTAGGCGGAGGAGTGACAATGAGCCCCGTCGTGCAAATATGAACCTATCAGAAAACAGGCAGGAAAGACAGACACAATAACGAACCAATCAAAAGTTTTCAGCATCACACTAAGCTGGAGACAACCAGTCAAACTTTAGGGCATATAGCACACTGTTCTTAAAAAGCCTTCAGAGTAAAGCAGACCCCCATAGAAGTAGAAAGGGAGACTGTAATGAACAAGACACGTCTGGACATGATCACTGTTGAGCAAAACAGAAGTAAGTTTGAAAGAAATTTTAAAAAAAAAAAAAGTCTGTCATGATGTCAGTCTGGCTGTGAGAACACACACACACACACACACACACACACACACACACACACACACACACACACACACACACACACACACACACACAGGCTGCTTGCTTAAGAACAAACCACCTTAGCAACTCAACACGACATTACGGAGGTGACCTAAAAATGTCCCAACCAATGAGAACACAACTGTGCCAGATGGTAAAACCACAGCACACTTAACGCTTGCCCTGCTGAAGACGCACTTGAAGCCTAGTGGGGCCAATTACCGCCTGTCTGGGGCAGAAATGGCCCCTGCGCGATGAGCCGCTGTAGCACCCAGTCAGGGCAGAAAAACAGACGGGCCAAGAAATCTCCAGCTCGCTGCACAGATGCTTCCGGAAGCCTTCATTAGCATTAGCACCGTGCAACCTCAGGAAGGTTCATTACTGACGATAACGGCGGGTCTTGGATCATACCACCGCCACGGGTGCTCGTTTCTCACTAGTTCTCATTAACACGTCACGCCCGCCCGAACGGAGCCGTACTGCAAACATTAACGATGAAAACGCGTCTGGAAACATGAATCGCGCGGGTCCTGAAGGACCTTTAAAAAAAAAAAAAAAAAAAAAGAAAGTTCCAAAAAATATATTAAAAGTTCCAGCATTAATATGAGGGCTGAGTAGCAGGCCATCGTGTGGATGGTGTTGCAAACTTCTACTCCCAGAGTGCACAGAGGCCAAATAGAGGGGCGGTCAGGACTAGGACTGAGGACGCAACTCGACAAAAACAATAATGGCTACCATTTCTTTGCGAATTAAACTGGATGCAAGAAATCCCAGCGAAGCGGTTCAGCGTACTGCCACAGAGTTGATCATGTCATGCTTTTGTATTGCTGGGCTTCTCCAGTCCAGAATTAGCCGCAGACGTCCAACGGTGTGACTGGAGCGCTGGGTGGCAGCAGGTGCTGAAGTCATGAAGTGCGACGGGAGGAGAGTTGCGTGATCAGGCCACGACATGCTAACGAGCATCCGTGTGTGTGTGTGTGTGTGTGTGTGTGTGCACGCGTGCAATGGGCTGTCTTCTGCCTAAATATATTCCTTGGTGTGTTATTGTGTGAAGTGGCTACAGCTTACAGGCAGTGCAGGTAAAAACGGCATGAGATTAAACTACAGCAACATCACACAGCAGCTACAGTTGAAACGGATCAGTTTTCAACCAAGAACAGTCCACGATCTCCAGCTGTTCGCCCGAGTTCCCAACTAACTTATTCGGCCCAAAAAGCACATTTCCAGAGAAGCGTTAACTGATATGACAACTCAGCAACATGCTATCAGAAATATCGGAGTTGCAGCCAAGGGTTTCTCCCCTCCCCTCCCAAAAATCCCTTCCCTCTCCAGCCTTCATTCTCCCACTCTTTCAGTCTTCCACACCACCCTGCTCCTTGGAGTCTAGACACACACTGCACAGCCTTTCGCTGCCGCTACCCGAGAGGACAGGCGGTGATGGCGCCCATGGAAAGCTGCCTTGTTATCTTTGGCTTTCCCACAAATTCACGCATTTCACGTTTAAGGTGGCGTGACGTAACTCTGTAACTGTTGCTCACGGAGCGTAACAACGCTTGAGGTTCTGGTTGGAAATTAGGCAGCGGTGGGGGGGTGCGGCTCACGTTACAGACATGAACAAGCTTTTGTGGTATTTGGAGTGTGTAGCTAATTATTAGCAGTAAAACAACCAGACAGGAATGTTAAATTGACTTGATTACACCCCTTTGTACGCCAGGGAGGAAGGGTGAGGGGAGGAGAGAGATGGAGACAAAGAGGAACGGAGAAAGACGGAGTCACTACAAGAAAGACGGAGTCACTACAAGCTCTACAGACACCATGAGCACTTGGTTCAGGGGATAAAAAGCGAGGGGTGCCATTGAGGAAGCCAGCTGTGTGAACGTGATGCTCCGGTGTGATGAACTTGCTCTAGGGCCCAGCCGCGGGGGGGGTTCACGACAGGCGGCAGACGACAGGCGTCTGTCAGACGGCATGAAGCAGGAGCCCTGATCAAACTGAATTAATTACAGCCGAGCGCCGGCAACGAGCAGCCCGTCAACAAATGAGAAGCTGCAGGTGGGGGCGGTAGAGTGGGCGGAAAAAAAAAGAGAGAGAGGGGGGGAAAAAGGGGGGATTGTAACATGAAAGGGAAAAAAAAAAGTGGAAAAAAGGACAAAGACAGGGATGTTTTAAAAAAAAAAAAAAAAAACAGTTAAGGGCAGAGAAGGAGGGAGAGAGAGCGCGAGCGAGAGAGAGGGTAAGAGTTGCGTCTCTGGCAAATGGGCAGTGTTCTCCCATTAGTGCTGCAGCAGAATGTTTACTGTGTTTACTGTGGCTCTGTGAAAAGACAACCAGAGCAGCTTGTGGAATGAACAAAAGCAGTTACAGGCACAACTAATTACAGGCACAAACAACAAAAAAAAATGAACAGGCCAGCTTTATGCAAAGGAAGTAAATTATCTATAAACATCCCAGTGTTACAACATGGTGAAGAGTGTTACATATAGACAGTAACGATAAAAACAGTAACACATGGTAAACAGTAACACATGGTAAACCTGTCTTCCACATGGCCATAAACCAGGACATGAACATACCCCACACAGACACACACATCTTGGATTAATTTAGCAGGGCTTTCTATTGACCTGTGTATAATTGTAGCTAAATGCCATTATACCTAAACAGGATCATATTGGCTTGGAAATTGACCTATTGTGACATGTTCATATCATTCTGGTACTGTTCTCAGACCAGCCTAAAACATAGAAACTCACAGTGCAATGCAGCAGAGGTGACCCAGCATTCTACAATGTCCTCATATTACTGAGGGGAGAGACAGCCTTCTAGAAGCTTCTTGCAGCTAGTTTATGGGATGTCACACAGCGTCTCTTCCACTTGCCTGCCAGCCGGATCCCTGATGTCCACATCAGCAGCCAACCAGTGGAACAGCTGCTAGTGGTTGTCTTACTGTGGTTGCTGCGGTAACCTCTGGGAGAGACTCTGGGTGGGAGCGATGCCTCCCTCATCTCTCTCCCATAGACATGCGAAGGCACAGTAAGCTTGGGGAAGGGAAGATGGTGTGTGTGTGTGTGTGTGTGTGTGTGTGCGCTGCTGTAGATTAGCTCATGAAAGCTCAGGGAAGGCAGCAGTGAAAATGCACTGCCTGCATCTGCCTACAAGCAAAAAAGTAAGACTTTACTCAGATTCTTCTGTTACTGCCTGCATTTTAAATATACATATGTGAGACACACCTGCTGTAGCATTCGTATGTGTGTACGTTTGTGACCCAGTGTGCTGTGTGGTGGTGGTGAGGTAGTGCCATATCCATCACAACATGAGAGTTGTGTGGTCACTAGCAAAAACCGTGCCTCCTGACCTCTGTAAACACACACCCACACACACACACACACACACACACACACCCACACACTCAGCCCGTCCCGAAGGCCCCAGACGGCTGCCACGCCCCCCACCCCCCCCTCACCTGGGACGGGGCGCTGGACGACAAGCCTCCACTGAGCTCGCCGATGCGAGCCGCGGCCGTCGGGTTGGACGAGCTGATTAGCACGGGTCCGCTGATCTCCATGGAGTGCCTCTGGGGCGGCGCTGTGGCCAGGCACGGCTTGTGGGACATGCTCAGCGAGGTGAACGAGTGGCGCTTCTTGCTGTTCTTCTTTTCGCCGGCCGCCGCCGAGCTCTTCTGGAGCCCGTTGGCTTGGGGGCCCGAGGAAGAGGAGGAGTTGGAGGAGGAAGGGCCCTCGCCCGAGTCGCCGGCGCCCTCTGGAGGTTTGTCCAGTTCGATGAGCTGTCGAGCGGCTGTGTTAAACTGGAGGGAGAAGAAGAGGAGAAAGACTTTCACTTAAAAAAAACACAGTTTCACTTTAAAAACACAGTTCTTGGCACAGTAACACACACTGCTCTCAAACTGTAAACCCCATCTTCATTTCAAGGTGTTTTTTCCCCAATACCAAACTCCCAGTAGAACTGGGAAATACAGGCGACCTCATGTTCAAGAAAACGCCTCGTTAATTTCCACACCTGCCAGAACTCGTCCAGCTCAGAAAAGGCATTTTTAATTACATCTAATTACCACTGCCCTTTCTAAGATGGAACAGCATCCAGTGAAATAGAGGGAGGGGGTGGGGAGCTAGAGATAAGATTTCACTTGCCACAATTTTATTTCTCTATGTAAAAAATTCCAGCATCGACAAGCAGAGATGAAGAGGAGAGCAGATAATAGAACGACAAGATCAGGAGAGGAAGGAGGAGAGAGTGGGAGAGCGAGCGAGAGAGAGAGAGAGCGAGAGAGAGAAAATCAGCCCTGCGATAGTGTCAGTCACAAAAGAACAAACAGATATGGGGAGAAACGCAGACAGCAAGAGAGAGAGAGAGAGAGAGAGAGAGAGAGAGAGAGAGAGAGAGAGAGAGAGATAGAGAGAGATTGAGAGAGATAGGGAGATAGAGAGAGAGAGATTGAGAGACGGAGAGGGTGAGATGGAGAGCGAGAGAGAGAGAGCGAGGGAGATGGAGAGAAGGGTAAGGAGTAAAGACACTGAGAGGGCCTGGAGTTGTGTCAAAAAAAGGAATGATGAAACTGTCAGAACTGGAGAATGGGGAGAGAGAGAGCGAGAGCGAGAGAGAGAGAGAGAGAGAGAGCGAGCGAGAGAGAGAGGAGTTCAGATTTGTTCTGCCACTGTGCAGCACATGATGTGTAGTGTGAGACGGTCCCTGCAGGCAACAGTCTCTTTCATGTGGGACAGGATTCAAAGGATCAGTGGTACAAAAGTGTCAGCTAATGACACAGACACACACACACACACACACACACACACACACACACAGCCCCCTAGGCACACAGCTCTACAGCCGCACATGAAAGCAGCCAATCAGAAAGCTCTCAGAGCCTTCCACTCAGTTATGTTCACCTGCAGGTCCAAGTGTAGACATAAACTCTCCAGAGCTAAACTGGGTCAAGCTTACAGATATAGCGATACTAGAATGAACTGAAAGTATTCAGCGTGTGGGCGTGAGAGGCGTGTATAGGTTTAGCTACAGGCCATTTAGTGTCCATCAATCATCCCTATAAAGAGACCTTTATTACCTTTGCGTTAATAAAATTTGAGCTTTATGGTACACGCCATCTTTCTTTATTTGACCATCAGCCTTTAAGTTCCACCTCCAAGCTTAGATGACGCATCACTTTCCTGTGCAGTAAAAACGGTCAAATTCTGCCATAATGTTCTTTTTTTCAGCTCTGATAACTCCCAAAGTCAGAACTGCCATTATGCTAAACGAGAGAGAGGAGGAAAAAAAAAAGAGTATAAAAGAAAAAAAGAAAAAAGGAGATCCATGGATGGTGGTCCTGGTCCTGTAGAAACTGCAAATGCTCAGGTCTTGCTGGCTGCAGTCTATCCATCCCCATACACACGGGACACAGCAGGAGGTGCAGCAGGACAGGAAACAAAAATGAAAGGCTGCTGGAATATGGAGTGGAGCCGAGGTTTTGGGAAGGGGAGGGGTGTGACTACGCTGCTGATTACACACACGAGAGAGAGAGAGAGAGAGCGAGAGAGAGCGAGAGCGAGCGAGAGAGAGAGAGAGAGCGAGAGAGAGAGAGCGAGAGCGAGCGAGAGCGAGCGAATATATGCCAAAACTAGAAGGACTTTCCTGGCCAGCTTACTGGAACTGGAAGTTGCACATTGCAAAACAGATGCGATGCAGAAGTGTGTGCAGAAGAGGATAATGACAGTACTAATGAGTCTGACAGCAAGTGTGTGTGTGAGAGAGAGAGAGAGAGAGAGAGAGAGAGAGAGAGAGAGAGAGAGAGAGAGAGAGAGAGAGAGAGAGAGAGAGCGAGACAGAGCGTATGGCCTCGCCCTGCCCTTTGCATCACTTACAACTGAAGGTGACAGCCGTTTGGTACCGGCACCACGGCTCTCAGCTGAGATCCAGTTTCGCAGCCGCTCTTCACCATCGAGAACCCGGACATCACAAAAGACAACACGCCGTTTGCCGAAGCCGAGGACAGAGACGCGTTTCCTAAAGCTTGGGTGCTTATCTGGGTGTATATGACCTGCCTGAGTCACACTGTGCCTGTGAACATCTAATCAAATCTACCAGGAACACTAGGAGTCCCAAGAAACACCCAAAATGTCCTGAACGTCACATGGTGCCTAAGAAGCTGGAGACCCCAGGGGTGAAAATGCATGACAGGCGCTAAGGGTGTAGCTCACCTCCACGTATGAGATGGGGAAGACAAAGGTGTAGCTCACCTCCACGTACGAGATGGGGAAGACAAAGGTGTAGCTCACCTCCACGTA
>JAOYMR010000004.1:2941639-2965340 GCA_025802075.1 Tenebrosternarchus preto | reverse complement strand
TTAATCCACTGTGGGTTTAACAACTTACCCAAAAATCTCCCGGCGGGTTTTCTAAAACACAACCCCCCCCCCCCCCTTCCTCAATTTTTCATGGAAAGGCATGCATGCCAACAAGAGAAATGATGGGCTAATGATATTACAGATGACCGGATTTCAACTGAGATTACACTTAAAGCTTTGACTGCTTTTGTGTAATCGGCCAATGAGCACCTACTTGGGGATTGTTTACCTTGGAGATGTGTGATCCAATCACATAGCATTTATGTAGATGACATGTTGCCATAGTCATAGAAAAACCTGTTCTGTCAAAATACCCGTACAAATTCTAGGATCTGACCTGCAATGTGATTTCAGAGTTTAGCTGCCAGCAAATATGTTGAAATATGAACTGATCAGCCAATGGGATGGATGTATCAAATATCGACATTCAAAGCCTGCCATGTTACAGGGTGAGAATGAAGTTCATCTTAGTCTATATTTGATGCCAGTTTTAAGAGTACTAATCTGAGTGTGGAACACTTTCGCTGAACAGCAAATAAAGCATGCTACCTTCAAAGGACTCCTTGTACTGCACGATGTTGGGGTGGCTCATGTTAGCCAGAACTGCCACTTCTTTACGGGACTCCTGTCTCTCTCTATTAGACATCTGCACAAAGAGTGAGTGAGAGACAGTGAATCACTGTGTAGGCATTCTGGCTGTAAACCATCATAAATTAACACACACTCCTGCTCAGTATACATACAATTTATATATTTATATGTTTTGATTTCCGATTCAGTTTAATCTAAGAAAAATACCATCTCAGTATCTCTAAAGTACTGCAATGATTGTCAACAGCTCACCCTGGAGATACCAATCTCCTTGATGACATACTGCCGGTTGTCCTCCCTGGACCTGACCAAGACGGCTTTTCCAAAAGAGCCCTCCCCAATCTTCTTCACCTTCTGATATTTATCCATGTCTGACTCGATCCCTCATGCTGCAGCTGCCAAAAGACAGATCCCAAAATCAATCTTCAGTAGTGTTCTGGGTGCATCAGGCAGACATTTAAAAGGTCATCTTGAAAAGACAGGCTTTTTTTTTTTTTTTTTTTTTTTTTTAAACCTGTCAGAATGAGGATATTTCATCATTTCTATTTCAGTCATTAGTGGTTCAAAACAGATGAAAAAGAATAATAAGAAAAAAAAATGTATCCCAAAAATCACACTTTCCCCATTAGATCATCCTATTTCCCTGAAGAAGGTTACTGGCTGGTTTTTGCTTCTGCCTCTGCTAGTGGTGTGTAACTTCCTTTTATCAGGTCCAATGCGGTTTCTAATTCGGTTTATTATTCATTAGGAGCTCCAGAGAAGAATCCTGCAGAGAAGCACAGGCACCTCCTATAGAGTCTGGTGTTAAATATAGATGCCCAGCAGAAACCAGGCGTATGCTAGGCCACCTCATTACATTTTCCAGCTGGTCTGGCCACTGTCCAAAGCCACGCAGCATTTTTGACATTAATGTGAACATAAATGTGCCAAAAAGCAGTGTGTTTTGGAAGGACTGTAACTCGCATCCAAAAAGCTAGGGAAGAGGTCATGGTTGCTGAATTAAAGATAATGTGTCACAAAAAATAGTAATTCAATGCTGCCACTGCATGTCCTGAGAAAGAGAGACAGCACGATCGGGCAGCAGTCTTACCCAAGTACCAAAACAGCAATGGGACAGACCCATGAAAGTAGTAAATGGGCTTATAGCGTGATTCAGTTAAATTAAATCATCTGGTGGCACCATATCACACACGGCTCTACGAGAAGAAAAAGAACTCATAATGGTAGAGCATCTGTGTTCTCAATAGATGTTGGAAAGACTTGCCAATAAAGCTATGATAAAGCTGAGAGAAGGCTATAACCATGCTACGCTAGCTAACGCTAGATATCCATCACTGCACAGCTGCAGCATCATATTAGATGCAAGACTTGTATAAGGTCCCGGCTCGACAGCCTTATTAAACTGCCTGGCAATATTCTTTTATGCACAGCTAACTCAGTTAGCTAGTTAGCTAGCTAGGTACCTTTGTTAATAGTAACTTAGGTTAGCGAGTTAGAGGAGATGTGGAATCTGGGTAAGGATCAGCTATCTTACTTAGCTAGCCACATAAAATTGTCTGCTTATTAAAAATTAACCAGGTATATTCAGCCCAAATAATGAATGCATAATTTACCCAGCTGCTTCAGTTGTATAAGAATATAATAGCATGTGAGCGAATTTTCTAACGTACCTCCCTTGGCGTGGACAAGCTTCTACTGCATCAAACGGCCAGGCTGAAATTCTTTAACTCCTTTCCATGGATGGTGTTCAACCTAGCAAGCTAGTCAGTGCCGTGGTGTCGTCACAGAATGCTAATATTTAATTGGTCGAACCCTACAAACATTGTGTTGTGGTAGGTTCATCACCCTGTCTATCTAATACTAAGCCAATTAAACTTCGTCTGTCAATGTTTGTTGGAAAATTTCTCCTAGCAACCGTCGCCGGTTGGTACTCTTGGGACATGAAATGCTACGGTTTTGAATTTCTAATCGTTGCTAATATACTGAACTGTCTGTGTATTAATAATTTCGTCCTGGCATCCATGTTACTGTTTAAACGAGGTCAGTGAATATTTTTAAGGCATTGACCGTTCAGAGGTTTATTCATGAATGAATAAATAGAAAACAAACAAATGCAAAGATTACTTAAAAGTTTTCTTTGTAAATAATTTAAAAAGAAGATGGTACGGTATAGGGTAAAGTGTTAGTGTGTCAAAGGTGAGACTTGCCTTATTTGAAAGATACTACAATAAAACTGAAAAAAATCAGTCTTGTTTTATATTACAAATATAAAGAAGCAGTTGTTGAGTGGAGGTGAGTAGCTCAAGAGAATTCACATAACACTGTTACCTACCATCAGCTCATCTCTAGTATACTGGCTATTACGTGAACTGATAGACCAAAAACACAGGCATTCACCAACGAAAAAACACATGTACATATAACATACAAGTAATAATTCCTCATTGGCCTGAGAAAGAACAAGATCTGTCAGATTGGTCAGTAGAGCAGCTCTGGGTTATAGTGTGCAAGTTGTTTTGTTTGTTTTTTTGTTTTCTCAGTTACATATTCTCCTCTTCCTCTATAGATTGTGTCTGGAAAAAAGGGTTGGTTGCTGAGAACTGAAGTTTCAGCCTCTTTATTGACAACATTTTCAGTTTTACATAGAACAACAAGCCGTTAACACTGACAGGAGGCACAAACTGGAACAAACACCGTCACAGGGACAAACAGAGGAACAGGGACAGACACAAATAGGAACACTGGAACAGACACTAAAACAGACACATTAGCACGCGACAGAACCATAACGGGGACTTGGGTGAGAGGATACCCAAGTATCGTCTAATAGGAACTTGGGTCTGACGGGATACCCGCCCCCCCACAGGGGCCATTGACCCCACAGTCCACACGGCCATGGAAGTGAGGCGGCCAGTGCTGGAAGCTGAAGGGACACTCTCAGGTGATCTCTCAGGTGAACTTCAGCCAGGGAGATGTTGAGAAGACCAGCAGGTGTAGCACTGCTCTTCCTTTAATGTCCGCTTCCTCATACAGGTATGCCGATACTGCGTCTGCATCCTGGTGGTGAGTATTCATCTGAAATAACAAAACACTGAGATATTAACTCAGTTAAATGCAGAGACATTGGACTGAACATCCACCAGCACTGTGTTTAACTGGTTTTCCTTGACTTCTGATATAATCAAGCACATGATTCCCCTTTGTACTCTGTAATATACTGGGAAATATTAAATTCAGTACCAGTTTTGATGTGTTCTCAAGAACAGCAGAACATCTCTGCAAGATCCTCTCAAGATCTTGTTTGGCATAACAGAAGACAGGATCTTCAGAGAGGTCATGAGGTCCATCAGAAATATGTTACCAACTGAGATAAAAGATTATCTGAGCATGAAAGCAACTTTCAGCCTCACATTCACCATTTTGGATGACTCTCCAAAGGATTAAATGTTTTGATTTAATTTATTCCCTTATTCGAATCAATGTCTTCCTTTGTAGTCGATCAGAAAACCATTAACATTTTATACAATGTGAAATAAGATTATACAATATTAAGACCAAGATCAGTGATTGCTGAGTACAATATTGCTTACTACTCTTGCACGTGTTACTATAGATGTACTCATCTCTTGGGGAGATCTATTACAATGCTGATCTCTATAAAGTTTTTTTTCTGACTCCACTGAGGATGTTGCCTAAAACCTGTTGCTCACAGTTTTGACCAAAGGTGCAGGATCTTGTGCAACTCTGCTCATGATCTGACTGGTTAAGCTCCACTCAAGGCTCCTCCCATCAACATTCATGAAGAGTTGGAAGAGATGATGCCCTCTGTAACCACAGCAGTGAGAGCTACTTTTGTAAACATGCTGAGCATCAGCACTGAGGGAATATGACTTTAATGATGTTCACTTAGCACTTCTAACGAGCTGTGTCTGATAACATCAACTCTGCCACACAGCCTGTTGCTGTGTTTTCTGGCAAATGTGCTAGATATGCTACTGCTGCCATCAATAATAATATTAGAAACACCATAAGAGACCCAATGAAGCTGCTTAGGCTTGTGCCAAGTTATTTTTCACATGACGGATGAAGGTTCATTTCATGAAAGTTTGACAGCTGAGTTCTGCATATGCAGACTAACTGTTTGGAGACTGCAAACATCTCGTCTCTCGAAGACGTTGTGGAAGTCCATTGGCAGAATGGTGAAAATGAGGAAGGAATCGCTATACATGACCTTCTCACCAATTTGATGTCTTCCATTGCCACCAATTACATGGAGATAACATCATCTCTGATTTACCGTGTACCTGGTGTCAGATAAAGTCCTGAGGTCCACCCAGGATAAACTCAAGGAATGGTTTGTGACAAACCTCCTCCTGAAGGCTGATGCAGCCATGTCCACCCAAGACAATGCCAGTCTGAGCTACAAAAAGCATTATTGAGAGCATTGGGTCAATACTGCCATGCTCTGAAATCCACAATTCTAGAGAATTCCTACAATCTTTGAGTGAAGATCTGGATATATCGTTCAAGCGTTAAACTAGTGCTCCAGTAATCGCATCCAGCAAAGCAGGCAAAAACCGAGCCTGTTCTGATACTCAAGGATACTGTGTAACACTTCCTTCAAAACAGTCTGTAGTATTTAAAACACGCTTTAAATTGTGTGATTCTGACTGCTGCCAAGCACTGAAACAACGTATTTGTATTTGAAACCCAAATAAAAGTAGAGGTCAGTTCTATCAGAATAGTTCCGATCACGCGTCTTGCAACGCCCTTGAATGAACGGATGAGCTTGGCTGAGAATGCCGAATGAGATGCTGCCTAAACGGCATTTTGCTGCCATCTGCAGGGTGCAGAGAGTACACATTTTCTAGACAAATATGTCGAGATAAATATATGTCAAAGAAACGCGTCAACATACACATCTTTTGGAAAGCTGTAGTGTTTTTATTTGTTTATTAAAACGTGTGTGTGTGTGTGTGCGCGTGTGTGCATAAGAACTCGTGTGGGAAAGCATGTTACATTACACATTTATGCGCAGGCTAAATGTGTTGTATCCAAAGGTTTTCCAATACAGTTTTCACAAAGTCTCATGTGTCTACGAATACTTTAACACTAAAGTTAAACGGGAAAATATTTTGTCGAAATTTACCGACAATTTCTGTTTGCATATTTTAAACCATAGAGCAGTTTTCGTAATTGCTTGGAAACGTAGCTATTGTGTGTATAAAACAAAATAATATTAATGATCATGTAACGTTTCGTCCCTCCCCTGAGTATGAAAATGCGGAAGCTGGTTGCGGAAACTAACATGATTTCACAGTGCAGCTGCCTTTTCGTTCTGAAATACTGAACATACTGGAAATGGCAGAGGCCAGTATTAAAGTAAATCTGGACCAGTTCACTTGTCCAGTTTGTCTGGATCTACTAAAGGATCCAGTGACGATCAACTGTGGACACTGTTTCTGTGTGACGTGTATTAATGATTGCTGGAATCAGGATGACCAGAGGGGAGTCTACAGCTGCCCACAATGCAGGGAGATTTTCACACCAAGACCTGTTCTACGCAGGAACAACATGCTGGCTGCAGTTGTGGAGAAAATGCAGGAAACTGAACTCCAGGAATCTTCAGCTCATTGTAATGCTGGACCTGGAGATGTGGAGTGCGAGTTCTGCACTGGGAGAAAACACAAAGCCGTCAAGACCTGTCTGATGTGTATGGCCTCGTTTTGTGAAACCCATCTTAAACCTCACTATGATGTCCCTGGCTTGAAGAAGCACAAGCTGATCAGTGTCTCTGCACAACTGAAAGAGAAGATCTGCTCTAGCCATGGCCGTCCCCTGGAGGTTTTCTGTCACACTGATCACCAGTGCATCTGCTTTGAATGTACTCTGAATGACCACAAAGGCCATGATACGGTTTCAGCTGCTGAAATAAGATCTGAGAAACAGGTAAATATTTAATCATTATATGAATCATTATTTCTAAGAAAAAATCCTTAGAAATTTGCGTCATCGTTAGTCAATGTTTGTGTCACGTAAGCATAAGTGTAGGCTTTTGTAAAATAAGATTTAAAACAACTTTTTAAAAACGTTTTCTTTTTTAATCCAGGGTTTTAGCCTGAGTGTTCTTGATACTCAACTATTTAAGCCAGCATGAGTGTTTTTTTTATATAGAGACACATTCTGTACATATAAATAAGATGTCATTAGTCTTTGTTTTGTCAGTAAAATAGTATAACCTAGGATACAAAACGTTTTTGTGTGAGTATATATACACTGGAGATCTGCCAATTAGAGAAAAAATTTATGAGCACTTGATTTGTGTTACTTGAATTGACAGTGTGTGTGTGTGCGTGTGTACTGTATATATATAAGATAAGAAGATTTTAAAGAGATTCTAATACTTTGGGGTGTGATTTGGACGGCACTAACCTACAACAATTGCCCATCAACAGAAGGACTCGGAGTCTTTGCAGATCAAACACAAAATTCGCATCCAGGAGCGAGAAAAAGAGGTGCAAGACGTTAAACAGGCACTGAAGTCGTTAAAGGTGAGTGTAGCAGTTCAGGGAGTGGAACAAGGAAGGCCGTAGTTGAAGCAGAGGTCCATTTATCCTTTCAAGCGTGAAAGAAATATGAACAACTTTCTCAGCGTTCACCCTGTGCTGGGTGAAATCACTCTTTCTGGCTATAAGGGGTGATTCCTGCCTTCATTCAGATCCTCTGTCAGCATGAAGATATGCTTGCAGATCGTACACAAGCAGCAGGTGAAGATGCACTCGCAGAACACACACACACACACACACACACACACACACACACTCACACATACACAGTCTCTTGGAATGGAAAAAGGGTCACTATATTAGTTAACCTCAGCCTCATGCATAGCTCACAGATCTGTTTCACTTCTGCAGAAACACGAGTTTGACAAATGTAATCCTTGTTGAGTTCATTTTATTTAAGCAAAAAGAAATGCAGAATAATAATAAAAAGTAAATATAGCCTCAAGCGGCAATCCCGGGTTCAAGTACAGTCTGGGCTATTGAAGACAAAGGGCACCAGGAGGCATAAACCTGCGTGCATGCATGTGTTTGTGTGGTTTTGAGTGCATCTGTGCATGGTTGTGCTTGTGTGTGTATTGTATATGTGTGTGCCTATCTGTCAGGCTCTGTGCATGCATGTGTGTGCTTTGAAATCATGGGGCACAAAAAGACCCACAAGGCATTTGAGGCCAGACCAAAACCTGATAAATAACATCCTCACATACAAACATGTGGGTCACTGGTCTGCTCTTATTGCTTGTACAGAACATGATTGGTGGAGTGAGAGTGTCTCGAGGACTCTGTCATGATGCATGAGAAGAAATGTTTTACAAGGATATTTTTGTGAAGTTTTCTACAGACTGTTATAAATACTGCAAGGAATGAGGTTCACTCAGTGATTTGCTCATAGTTCAAAATTTGGAGGAGTTATGGCTGACTTTCATGAATAGCAGCACCTAGTGGTCAAATGACATGGCCCTCTGTAGAACTGAAGAGAATCCTGACTTATGTGTGATGTGTACGTGCCATCCTGATTGGTCAATGTTAAGCCTGTCAAATGGCTACTTTTCACTGATTGGTCAACGGAGGTCACAGGTGTTAACTTATCAGTTATCCCTTAATGGATCTCGTATACCATAGGTCAAAGGTGCAGATAACAAAGGTACGGCTGAATTGCATGTCAGGATGCTGAGATCTAGATTTCTAGCTCTTATAGTGCCCCCAATTGACTTACATGCGCCTCCCTCTGCAGAATACCTTAGAGGCATGAGAGTAACACAACGCTGAAGTTACGTCACAATTGGATGAAGTGTTTGTGAGTTATAGATGTTTATGCAAAATATGCCTACTTCCTGAAGAGCTCATTTGCATATGGCGGCCATACTGTTTGGAAATGTCAGAATGTTTTTGATGGGTATTGAGGTTCAGACTCTTGTGAATGTTTAGACACCAATATTGTGGCGATGGGATGAAAAACCTAGGACTAGTTTGCAAAAGTAGGTTTCACATATCATGCAAATTAGCAAAAAATCAGAGTGGGCAGAGTTTAATAGTTCTTGAGGCTTTTTTGTAGGGCTTGATCCAAGGAATGCACTGGAAGTGGAATTTTGACTCTAGGACGTAGTGTGGCAGATATGGTCCCAAACGTAAAATGCTGTGCTGTAGCGCCACCACCAGGCCAATAAATGCCTCTTTGTTTGCCTGTCATTTCACACCTGCTGCACCTTTCTGCCATGTGTGGTATTTGTGGGCTGTACGGTCTTGGCTGCACATTGCGTTTTAGCTGAGAAAACTAATAATAATAATAATAAAAAACCTAACAATTGCAATAGATAAAATAATTATAATTTCTATTATATAACAATAGAAAAAACAATTACCTAAAAATAAAGTTACAAAAAATCAAAATGCTATTAAGAAAATTCACCTGCAGGGACACATATAGACATATGTTACTCAGTGGTTAGATCCCAAAATAGAAGCAGCCATAACTCTCTCTCCTCAGAGTCAGGTAGCCTACTGGGTAAACAAAAGAGGTTTGCATTAACAGTAACAATTGCTCCTTTCTAGCAGTATCTGCTCATAAATTTGTTACTGTGCAATTAATGTAAGGTTTCTTTCCCAAACTTATCCTTGGGTTTGAGGTGGTAACTGGCAGTATCATCTGAATGTGTTGCTAAAACCCATGGGAGACTTACACTGATTACTTGTTCCTTGCTTTGTCCGTACATGAAACATACTAGCAAATGTAATGATGCCAAATGACATGAATTCTGCAGGCTGTTTTGCCTTGGGCCAAGTCATACGACATGGCAAGAAGAGAATAAAGACTGTCTACCTAGTTTCGAACAATGTTAAAACAATCGTGATGACTCTCTCTTTTCATTTCATAACAGCTTGTAACGGAGGAGACGCTCCAAAATGTGGACAGGATCTTCACAAGCTTGGTCTTGTCCATTTGGAAGAGATGTGATGGAGTTAAGAAGCTGATTACGGCGCAAGAGGAGGTTCAGCTCAGTAGCAGCGAGCAAGTCCTTCAGCAGCTGGAGCAGGAGATCGCCGCGCTGACAAGGAGAGAGGAAGCCTTGCGAGAGCTTTCGCGCACAGAAGACCACGTCCATTTTATTCAGGTCACCTGACTCCACTGTCCCCCCCCCCCCCCCCCAGCATCCAGTTCTGCCCAGAAGTCCCTTCATTTCTTTGAAATGCATTTCCTCGGATAATATGCAATTCCAAAATTCCGTTTCTGTCATAAATTTTGAGGGTGTAAACTTCACAAGAGTGTTAAAGTGAAAAAAATTGTTAATACAGTACAGTAAAATGAAATGTGATGTTGGAAATGTTAGGTTTCACATGTTTGTACTTTTGTTTATCTTGTGTTCATTGCTACAGGAGTTCCAAACTTTGTCTGCCTCACTTGGAGTAAAACAGGTACCAAGTATCTCTGTCAACCCTCATCTCTCGTTTGTGGACGTGAAGAACTTAGTTTCTGCCCTTAAAAGGCAAATTGATCAGATCTGCAAGGAGGAATTTCACAAAATATATCGTGTGGGTAGGTGAAATGTAATCTCATTATTTGTATGTAAGTTTTTATTTCAGTTGAGCATTGTTGCAGTATTTGCTTTGAGTTATTGCTTTCTTGTCTCTATAGTAACAAAGGTGGAAGTGTTACTGCCCTTTGAACCCAAGAATAGAGAGGAATTTTTACAATGTAAGTGCAAATAATTCAACCACTGGGCATTCAGTAATCTCTCGGACATCTTCTTGACATCTAATTGAAATAATAGGTTTATTAGTTAAACTGGCAATTGTTTTGTCAAATGGCTAATGTTTTAATGATATTGTCACAAATCTTTTGCTTTTCCTGGTATAAGATGTTTATAAGAACAATGTGCTGTTAATTCCTTTTCTGTGAGGTTAGCAAGTGGAGCCCAGCCCATCTGACCACAGACTGTATCAACGTGCTTTATTCCGTCAGACTCCTGTGACATCACCACGGATCCCAATACTGCACACAGGCAGCTCGCAGTGGGGGATGGAGACCGAGAGGTGGGCGTGGAGTGAGCTGCGGCCAGCTGTACCCCGACCACCCAGAGCGATTTGAACATTTCATCCAGGTATTGTGCAAGCCCAGCTTGCCAGATCGCTGCTACTGGAAGGTGGAGTGGGATGGTACTGCAGTGTTCATTGCTGTTTCGTCTAAGGAGATCTGCAAGAGGGGATTCAACATTGATGCCAACTTTGGCCTAAACCAGCAGTCTTGCACTTTATTTTGCTCCCCATACGGACACTATTTCAGACACAACAACATTCTGACACGCATCGATGCTCCAAGCTCCAACAGAATAGGAGTGTATCTTGATTACAGAGCAGACAAGCTGTGCTTCTGTGCTGTGTCTGACACTGTAAACCTCCTCTATGGTCTCCAGACCACATTCACGCAGCCCCTCTATGCAGGATTTCAGGTTAATAAGTCTACAAGGGTTCAGATTAAGTGCTGAGTCGCAAAAGGTTCAGATGCTATGTGCTGTTGATACTGATGTCAAAAGCAGAGATGGGCCCAGGTTAGCATTCCACACTGTTAGGAGAGCTGCAACACTTACATTCCAGCTTCTGTAAACTACTACATCACTTTAAAAATCATAGAAAAAAGAAAGAAACCATGTTGGCTAAGCAGTGGTAAACACTGTCTGTACATGGAAAATAACTATGAACGAATAATTAAAAAAAACATGACTGATTTTATACTATTGTACTATTGTACTATTTTACTATTATACTATTATTTTACTAAATCATACTATCTACTATGATTTTTACTATTTTATAACATTAAATCTTTGAGAAAAGATAGTCAGCGCATATAAATTACACTCAGTAGTAAGAAAACTCTTTAAAAGTTTTTGTTAAGAGCAGTTTCTGTTTCTTAGGTTTGTTCCTTGTATTAGGAGGTCACAAAAGGGATATAGTGGGAGGGAATAAGCTAATATCATACTGCAACTATAAACCAAAAGAAATATAATACTTTAGAAATGATGTGAAGAGAGGTTACATGATCTTAGTCAATCAATTACAGGAAAAAAAAAAATTCAGATGACATTATTTTTTCTTAATGATTAATTAATGATTAATAATTGACTTTTGAGAATAGAACATGTAACACTTATGTTCATTAAACATTGTTCACTCTACAGCCTTGAATATTGTATTTATGCGAATAAAATATAAAAGTGGAGATTTATGTGGTGATTGGTGAATCTATTTCGCTGCAACCTTATAATGGTTCTGTACGTACATTGTCAGACTGTTTAACAAATAAAAAAATGGAGGGGGCTGAGAGAGAAAGAGAGAGAGAGAGAGAGAGAGAGAGAGGAAAAATATACATATGGCATCATTCTATGTTCATTAAAAATGCATTCCTGTTCTCGGCCGTAATCTCTGCAGTTGTTCATTTATTATGTTGGTGCAACACAATGGCTTTGGTACTGGTATTGGGAAGAGCCTACATGTGGTATTCTACAGGAACAGTATTCTGTGTGGTGCACTGACCTCTGCCTTCTACAGGAACAGTATTCTGTGTGGTGCACTGAGCTCTGCCTTCTACAGGAACAGTATTCTGTGTGGTGCACTGACCTCTGCCTTCTACAGGAACAGTATTCTGTGTGGTGCACTGAGCTCTGCCTTCTACAGGAACAGTATTCTGTGTGGTGCACTGACCCCTGCCTTCTACAGGAACAGTATTCTGTGTGGTGCACTGACCTCTGCCTTCTACAGGAACAGTATTCTGCATGGCTTGTGATTCCTGAGTGGAATGAAACTATTGTGGAATGAAATTGTTCTGCCCTCTCATGGTGGTTTAGTGTAATACAAATCAAATGTGCTTTTAGGAATGAATATATCTTGGCCACAGCTACTTTTGACTGTGTACCATCTATAAAGATTTTCTGTAAATTCACCAGGAATAAAAACTCATTTGTCACTGGACACAGATAACAGGTTCAGTCATCCAAATGGTTACCTGTGTAGACACTCTTCAAGGACATCAGTGAGATGTTCATCCTGAGTATTCCTTATGTACAGGTCTGTGGGGTTTCAGGACCTGTACCATATAACTACTGACTTCTGAACTATTTAGCCATTCAGGGATTTGTCCTGTGCTCCAGAAACTGAAGTCAAATAGCATGATGCCAGACATTATAGTATTTGTCATTACAGATATCTTCTGGGTCAATTGTGGGCAAACTCATCAGTGAGGAGGTCAGAGGTCACCAAGATTTGGGGTCACTCAACCGCCCTGACAGATGTCTAGATTTAATACTGACAGAACTGAGAGCAGTATAACCAGAGGCAACAGAGCCATCGGGTATACTGTTCACAGAAGTAGAGGAAGAACATTTAACAATAACGTTGCCATCAATCAACTGACAAATAGCTGACAGATTCAGTAAGTTGTGATACAGTAGACTGAGATACAGTAGGCTAAGATACATTAGGCCTACATACAGTAGACTGAGATACAGTAGGCTAAGATACAGTAGACTGAGATACAGTAGGCTAAGATACATTAGGCCTACATACAGTAGACTGAGATACAGTAGGCTAAGATACAGTAGACTGAGATACAGTAGGCTAAGATACATTAGGCCTACATACAGTAGACTGAGAAACAGTAGGCTGAGATAAGTAATAAGTGTTGTAACTGAAATGTGGGTAAATTCTTGTGCAATCACAATTTTTATGTTTTTTTATGTGAATAATTTTGCAAACTATATTGATTTTGCTCACACTTCAGCATTATGGACTGTTTTGTGTAGATTCATGACATTATTGCAGTTAAGATCATTTAAATGACATGTAACACAATAAAATGTGTAATGAGACAAATGAGGAACAAGGGAAGGTGCTGTGTGTGTGTGTGTGTGTGTGTGTGTGTGTGTGTGTGTGTGTGTGTGTGTGTGTACTAGTGGCCGTTTTCCTCGGGCTAGGTGCCTGGTGCACTGTGAGAAGAGTAATTGGTCAGCATGCAAAAAAAGTCTACAACTCGAAGCAGAAACATGCTGACTGCTGGTGGTACATTCAGAGTAAATGAATACACCACAGTCAGGAGCTCAGAACAGGGTTTGCTAAAAAAAAAAGAGTGGTAAGACAGAGCATCCAGAAAGAAATGTTTGTGGATTTTACATAGCAAAATCTCACGTTTCAGTTCAAAGGTTTTCATGGTCGTTGTGCTAGCAGATTTTGAGCTCCTTCCTTAGGCAATGGTAAAACTGTGAAAACATCCATTCAGATAAGGGCAGGATGGATCGCTGAAGATAAAAGACAAGACTAATCCATTTGGCTGATTTGGTTTGTTTGTTTGTTTGTTGCAACCAAAATAACAATGAAAGAAAGAGAAACAAAATAAGCCCAAGGTGACAAATGTATTAAGTGCTTGGTGGTCTCACAGAGTCAAACAAATCCCAGCACAGATTTCCAGAGAAAGAGTATAGAGGTATAGGAGCTGAAGCAAGATGTGGACACACTCAAGGTGAGGACTAAGCAGAGACCTGTTGGTGCAGCTATTTCAGAGCTCAGTCTTGCCTCTCCTCCAGCCAGCCAGTGAGGAGATGGGAGTTTGGATACTGGTGTTGGGATTTCTTCTGTACCTCATTTAACTGACAGTGTGGACAATCGTCTAGGGTCACATTAAGTCAATCACTGGTAACCGTGGTAACTGTGTCTCAGTGTGTCATAACAGCACTTTGGCTAGGCTGTAGTAACAAAGAGTGATAGGATCTCTACTGAGTGGCTTCGCTTCATTGAGTAAAAGCACTCAGAGGTGACAGAGGAGATTGGGAGAAGGCTGAACCGAGTTGAAGGACTCCTGAGGTAACTGTAGCAGGAGACTCTGCTTATCATAAGAGACATGGAGCTGAAGCAGAGCTCAAATGTATGATCACATCCATTTCCTGCAGGTAATAGTCACTGGCTGGACAAAGTCTCATAAACTTTACAAAAGGGTTATTTTTAAAAGTTCTTCATGTCAGTTCTTAATATACGCTCAGCAGTACTTGTTATTTAATCATTATAGATGTACATTTAGAGCTTATGAACAGCCGGTGGAGTATGCGCACGACGCTAGGGACCGCGTACTCCGTAGGATTCGGACTCTGACATTACCATCGGCCAGGGGAACCCCATGCTGGTGTTTGGGGTTACACAGCCAGAGGGGAGGAATCCTTGAGCTCCAGTGGCGAGGAGGAGCTGTCCTTTCATCCTTCTGAAGTGTGAATGGAGGAACGCTGGTCCAGCTTCTCCTCAGAGCCCCCGTCAGACGAGGAGGAGACTGAGGAGGAGACTGAGGAGGAGGAGAGTGCCACGAACTCAGGTGGGACCTCCAGAGGGACATTCAACAACCGTAGCAAAAAATGCTGCGTAAATAAATTTTGATTAATTGATCGATATATTACCGGCACATGCAGAAATCCCAGCAACCCCCCCTGCTAAATCTGATAAACATCGGCTCAACTCCCAACATGTCACTACTGTATCAGTGTCACTGCTGTGTTAAGAATGGTTCATCATTCAAATACTATCTGGTTGGCAGTCACCATGATCAGAGCGCAGTGGTACGCAGGGTAGAGTGTGTTGAGCAAATCTACATTTTTCAGATTTATCTACAAAATGGGTATATCTAATATGTCGTGATTTAATATGTTATGCTAATATGTCTGATATCTAATAAGTTGCCAGTTAATGTAGGTACATGGTAGTTTTTTTTTAGCCATAAACATTACAAATGTCTGGACAGAGTAATGTTTACGGCTACAAAATGAAAATTGTTCTGCATTTGTTTTAGACAACTGGAGGCATTGTTCGGGTTCATTATTAAACTTTTCCACTTTGTTTATTTGGATCCTTCCCTCTGTAGTGTGTCTAGTCTCCCTGACTCTTGTGACTGTGGGAACACATCCAGTATCTCTGGCAACTAGGCTCTCACATGGACTGAAGAAATCTCTCTTCAGTATAAAGAAGAGACTAGATGGTATATGCAAGGAAGTCATTCAGAAATGTCATTCAAGTAGAGAGAGATATTTGTTTTGTTTTAAAACGTGAGGAAATTATTACTGGTACAGTCCCAAAGTAAGGGAGATTCATAGTCCAACATGCTGTCTCTAAAGCACAGTTGTGTTAAACAATGGCTTACTTCTGTAAGTTTTTGCAGTGCTGAATCAAAGAACAGATTTTCTATAATGCATGTAAAACACACACAGAAAGGCATTATCATTTTGGATGTAAAATCATCAAATCAGTCCCTTTTCAGATTTTTTTCCCCCCAAAATTTCTGTCAGGTTTCATTTGGATCCTAATATATGCCATAAAATCTGATTTTGTTTAAGAAGAACAAAGTACAGTCTGAAGTCAGGGAGCGCAGCTACACCATCGTAGGTTTGGACACAAAAATCAGTCCAGGAGTCTGGTCCGTGCTTCAGTCTCTCCCTTTGGCACAGCAACATTGAGACTAAAATTCCAGGCCCTTCATCCTCCAGAATCATCCTCCAGAATATTGTACTGTCCAAATTCTGTTTATCTATACTGCTTTAGGGTTAAAGGATGGTCTGATGTTAAATGTGTAACATAAACATTTGATTTCTACAAGATTTAATTAATGTAAATGTTTCATTTATTCAGTAATGCATTTGTTAAAAAAAATGGTCTAGATGAGAGATGTAATGTGCCTGATGTTTGCATGATGCTAATTAGAGAGCATAAGCTTTCATGTATTAGCTATGTTAATCCTGTAGCACCTGTGCAACAGCTAAATAATTCGAAATTGGACAGTAAACATGTCTTGGCACTTGATCAGACAGGAGTCCCAGAGCTCAGAGAGACTTTTGCTCCAAGGCCGATTCTCTGCAGAAACAGCATGCAGGAGGAGAAAATTAAGAAGATTGTACTCCAAGCTGCTTCTGCTCCTCACTGTTACACTGTGCCTGGAGATGAGAGTGTAATCCTGCACAGGGATTAAAGTCCTGGGTCTGGTGAGATGGGTTCAACCATCTTTTGTGAGGTTTAAGATAGATTTAGTGAAATCTATCTTAAACCTCATTCTAAAGTTACTGGCTTGATAAGGTGCCAGCTGGTTAAAGCTTCCATACCGCTACGAGAGAAGATCTAAATCTAGTTCAGTCTACTGCCACATAATCAAATAAATATGTGTTTTCAACAGACTCGGGTAAAGGAGCTAAAGAGTCAGATGTCTACTCCAGTCAGGATTCTTTGAGTCAAGCCACTCTGAGTCAGACCTCTCTGAGTCAGACCTCTCTGAGTCAGGCCCCTTTGAGTCAGGCCTCTCCTCCAGTTAGCCAATGAGGAGCCCAGTGTTACTTCAAGATATTATGCAGCCACCATGTGGACGATATGCCAACTTGAAAGAGAGTATCAGACTAAATACTAGTTTAGTTTTAGAATGCTAGAATACGAGTTTAGTTTTAAGCTTATTATTGTTTTCCTTTTCTTTTTGAAAAATACAGTTTATAAATGAATTATTGTTGCTCTACAAATGCGAAGCATTGCTGTAAATGAATAATATCACGATTAATTCCATATATAGTAATTTGTTATAACCTGTGTATTAACTGGCATTAATTGTAGGCAAATAAAACAACGTTTTGTCCCACTATGACACAGTGAAACATTGCAAGCACTGAGTTGCATATGTTTTAGTTTTCAGAGTATTTTTAAAATAAGTGACTCTTTAAATGGACCACTATCTTGTCCTAGCAGTGCTCAGTGCAGCTGTCGGTGAAGGACACTGAGAGAGTCTTTACTGAGTTCACCGGCTCCATTGAGAAAAAGCCATTTTGAGGTGAGAGGAATGATCAGAGCAGGCTAAACTATCTAAAGGACTCTCGAAGCAGGTGGAGCTTAACCGCAGGAAAAAACATTTGAACAAATCTACACATAATTAGCTTGTGGGTTTCTTTGCTGATTAATTATTTTTTTTTTTCAGTGATTGTTCATTTGCATATTCAAATTGGGAAAGAATCACAACTGACGTTGATTTGCAATTTGCATAAAATTGTAATATCAGAAACAAGGACTCATGGCTATTTTAATGTTAGAAGCTGGGCTAGACAGGCATTTTAAACAATGTGTAAAAGTAATTTTGAATGTACTGACCCTGTGTATGCAAAATGAACTAAATTATTTTTATAGATTTGATCACAGCGATAAGTTGACTAATAGTGCCATTAGGTGCTCAAATCTAAAAGAAACACTTTTAAAAGTGCAAGTTTGGAGCAAAATTGGGCAGAAAGTGGAAGAGTTGCCAGCTACACGAGAGCTTGAGAAATGCCTGTGCTCTCTTGAGAAATGACTGTGCTCTCTTGAGAAATGCCTGTCCTCTCTTGAGAAATGACTGTGCTCTCTTGAGAAATGACTGTGCTGTCTTAAAACGCAGCCCAGAAAAATTGGCGTCATTTGCCAGAAAATACCACTTTTCTCAAATTGTGTATGATCTCATTTCTAAAAAGCTTTTTGACGTGCCTGACAGGACCAACGTGTAGACAGAACTCATTTTGTTCACAACTGCTTCCAAAATTTTAGATAGAGGTTAACTGTTTCCAAAACTCTATGTAGAGGTTAACTAACTGCTCTCAGACTGAGAAACCTATGCTGTGTTTTACCGATTTTCCATAAATCCCATCTAACCACCTTGTCTGAAATGAGTCCTACAGAGCTGAATACAGAATCACTGTTACTCCTGGCTAAATATTAGTGAAAAACACATTTAGAAAAATATCTAAGCAGCTTTCTGGGGGTCTTTGCAAGAGATAACGCTACCATGAAACAACATATACAAAGCAAACAAAACAAGAACGCACTGAACAATTCTGGACTGCAGCCCGTATAGCTAATATAATCGAGGCATGACTAGACAGTAAATGTTCTAACTGCATTGGCAGATACTTTGCCAAAACAGGTACATAATTCCGCCTACCAAATAAAATATAGTAGTAAGCAGAATATTGCAGAAATATTAGGCATAGTCCATACATGCAAGATGTTTAAGACATTACAAAGATAATCTAATTCTAAACAGTACAATCTGAATTTGTGATCATTACCTTCCCACACAAATCTGAGCTACTAGCTCAGTCTGACTTATCAAGATCATCGGTCTAAGGGGATGAGGAGTAGATAAAGCAAGTCAGACAGGAAATAGGAAAACTACATCCTATCTTTTGCAGTCAGAGAAAAAGAGAAGCCTGCCGCTCACACCAATCTATTCACCCACTACTGCAATGGATTAAAGGGGGAAATTCTCTATGGATAATGTGACATGTTTTGTCATCATTCAAAATAATGTCATATGTGTCATCTTTGGAGTGCAACGTTGGGTAGTGTCCACGTGCTTGAGGATGGGTGAATGGTGCAGAACACCACCCTCTGGTGGACAGGTTGTGAAATGGGTCTTGACCTTCACTGTAACATACACAATTTTTTAAGACATTACAGAACACCAGTAGCCAAGTTACTATTACTTATTTCCGACAACCTGTATACTTACAAGCATGTATATAAATGTTACTTTTAATTCATTCTAAACATTGTCAATTCAGAGTTATTCAAATACGTCTTGTGAATACATTTTGCAGTTCAAATGAAAAGATACCAACACAACATAGCAACGGCAGTGTGAGGATGTCCCAAGGGGTAATTAAATGGACCTTTCATGTTGTGTGCAACAGAATATGAAGGTAAACACTACCAACAGGCGGAACATTTAGTGAAGGTGGAATTGTTAGAGGAGTCACCGTGACTGATCGCAATCACTGTTGTGATTGGCACATATGTTCCGCGTGCTCAAGCCGCTTAAGTTTTTCGAGAACAATCATCAAGAGTATCGGCGCGAGAGGTCGTCGATCGTCGTGTCAATTTTGTTCGTCCTATCGTGTTACAGAAGGTAGCCAGCCGTGGCCTGTACCGGTGAGCGCTCACTGGCCTCTGAACAAAGGATTAACATGGTACGTAATGCCCAGGTTGAATTAAATACATTTAAAATGACAGACGTTGATAAGAGTGCCATGAAACGCAATGAGATTCGTTTAAATGGATGAAAAAGGGGCATCCGCTTTAACGTAATAGAGCTACAGAGTGAGTTACAGAGTGCAAGAGACTTCATTCTGTATTGCGGAGCTAAATTAACTGAGAGACATTGTGAACCCGAGTTACCTGTTTGTATTTATTAGATATGAAAATCCTGGACGGGTAAAGTAACGGCTCTGGATAAGAGTGTCTCCTAAATGCTAAAATGTAAATGAAGTCTCTCTTTCGTAAGTCTTTTTCACATACACTACTAAATCTTTTTTCACGTTCACAGTGCTCCGAACCATTCGGTCTCTAAAATAGAATAGAATGATATGAATATGTGTGTATATTTTGGGGTGGGGATTAGCACACAAAGTGCAGTGATGAGTCACCTAAATGAAGTTGTTTCCAGTGCGGACTGAAAACTGTTGCATCCTTGGAGACATTCTTCCCTAAAAAAAGCCTTTGCCTGGTCTGATACACTCAGTAAAAAGCACAGAGGTCAAAATGGTAATTTAAAAAACATCACCACACTACCACCGTTCCTGCAGGTGTGGAAAGGAACTGATAATAGGTGTGTCTGAGCATAATTACCACAGCTTCCCTGTGGTAGACTGAACATGGGATTTGAAAAAAAAAAAAATTTGACAGGTTTTTGAGGTGGTGGCTGTGTTGAAAATGGTCAACCATCCAATCCATCATTAACGGTGATGAGAAAGTGAGATGTGATGAATGAGTTGACCTGGGACCTGGGAAATTGGGTGTGTCAAGAGATGAGGGGTAATTGTACACTTATAAAATGCACATTTAAGACACCTGTACTGTAACTGGGCCATTTATTGTATGCACAGAGTGGGTGTTTGTGTAAGTGCCTGCTGAGTGAGTAGATTAGAGGCACAGCATATACGCTAGGGGTGAGATCATTTCCATTCGTAATTTTCAGGTGTTTATCTCTGCAGTTTGACACTAATAAATTGTGTGTGCATGAGCGTGTGTGTGAGTGCATTGGGAGGAGGACTTGAAGAGAGAGGGAGCAGGAGAGAGAAGCAAAGGAAAAAATAATTTGAAATTGATTGAATGCCAAGAACATTCATTATCACTACTTATGGAGATAATGCATGCAATGTACAGAATGTAGCCTGTTTATATTAAATATGTCGTTCTTTTTCATACACATATCAGATTAAACTTCTGATACATTTTTATCCCTTGATCTAACCCCTCCCATCTCCCATCTCTCTCTCTCGCTCTCTCTCTCTCTCTCTCTCTCTCTCTCTCTCTCTCACACACACACACACACATTAATTCTGTTTCACTAGGATGGATAGAGCAGACGGTTGTACTGGTGGAATGCACGCGAGTGGCAAATTCAGCCCGCGTGATTACTGAGGGAAGCTGAAGGGTGCTACGAGACACGGAAATGGCTTCTAAAGAGATATCTGCTTCATGTTTCGTCAGTGTTTCCAGAGACCTTACAGGTGAGGGGGGGAGACAACAACGCCCGACATTCTCCCGGCATAGCTTCTGCATGAGCGCTAGCGACGCGATGTTGTTGCTTATCAATACGGTGAGAGTAGACTTAACGGCGATCGACGCAAAGGACGTAGTCAAGTGTAACATTTATGTGCCATGTGTCAGAGCGTAATGTTGCATTTGTTTTAATTTACCATAGCGACCCGTGTCTTTATTCAGTTACGATAGAAGCGTGTTTCTTCCCTTTTGCTAGCTCCATATGAGCTTATGCCCACCGGGTTAACGACCAAAAAAAAAAACCCCTAAGGCCATATCTGCGGCTTAAGGGAAGTAATGCTGCACAGTACTCCACACAAAGCGCAGATTTGTACAGCTTTAACAGATTAAAAAATAAGTTTATGGTTTGACCGACTAATGTAAATATTACATTTAAGATGCTAGATCAGTCATCTGTGTGTGTGCGCATGCAAGAACGCCCGTATATATTGTGTGTGTTGGACGCAGGACCACTCCTCTGTGTTTTCCGCGACCAGCGCGTGGTCCAAAGGTAAGTCTCCAGTAACACTTGCGGCCGGAACGAGAGAGAGCCTCCGCATGGGCTTCCCTGTGCTGTTTGTCGGTGATGCCACGCTGACCGCAGGAATTATACACTAGTTCGCTGCGCAATAATTCTGAACGTTTATATATTTCTAGGCCACATGCGCATAAACACATGCACAAACGATTTCTTTCGATGTCTCACGTGAACACAGTCGCGTTCAGGCTTTGCTAATGACTTCGTAATAGCCCTGTTAAATACAAAGTGATAATTAATCTAGCGGAATTCCCTCACCTACCTTTCACACTGCTCTTTCTCCCTCTCACTGTCTCACTCCCCACATTTCTCTTTCTTACACTCGGCTCTCCATTAATAATATTTTGTTTGATTTTTAACAGACAGTATCAGGAAGTTTATTGACAAGTCTACTATCAAGTTTGTTCGTGGGGTCAAGTTTGAAACCAAAAATGGCAAGTCAGAAGACAGGATACTGGTGAGTTAGTTCTATAAGTCAGGTCACAGGTTCTCTTCTCTTCTGTCTGTGACTTTTCCAGTGTTTCCATACATGCTACTTGTGTGTCAAGTGTTTATTATCAACTGACACTTATGCATAATCACACACACACACACACACACACACACACACAGTCTTCTGTCTGTCTAGATATCCCAGTGTCATACCATTTACTCTTACAAATACAACATTTTATCAAGTAAATACAACTTGAACATAGTAAACCAATCAACTACTTGTTTGCTCCTAAATTATGATAAGATTAGTGTTTATTTCTTGATGTCTTTAACTAATTTTAAGTAATGTTACTGCACTCACACATTTGTTTTCTTTAGGGAAGTAAAAGGTTTAAGATTGTAAAACAGTATCAATGTGGTGACATCATTTCATTTGGTAAGACACTTAAAGTGACAAATTGAAAAACAATAGATTAATTAATTATAATAAATTGTAATCATTTCTCAATGAGAAATCTTAGATTTAGTACTTAAGGTTAAGACTCAGTCACATATATTGAGCTTAGATTCCTTTCCGAACCACAGTTACATCTCTGTTACAATTGTAGTTAAAGTTTCTGCCTCCAAGAGGCTCAGTCTGTGAGCCACCGTGAAATTACTCTGATGATTAGAACGCCCCCTTTCCCTCCCTCACCGCTTTGAATCTTTCTCTCTTTGAATTCCATTCTGTCTGTCTCTGTGAAATTTCTCTCTCTTTCTCTCTTTCTTCTGTGCTCCCAACTCCCCCTCCCCATACGTGTCCATACATGCACATGCATGCGCACACACACACACACACACACACACACACACACACACATTCACATACCAAGTCTTACTCTCACTTGCTTACCCCCAGCTGGGCAGAGTGTGTGTGTGTGTGTGCGTGCGTGTGCTTGTGCTAGGCTTCGCTCAGCCTGGTAAATGATTCATGGCATTGAGTGTGTGTGTGTGTGTGTGTGTGTGGCTTCTTTGATATGCAGTGTCTTTGATAACTCTATCTCTAGACACTTGCTCCTCAGTCCTCTCACATTCTCAAATCAGATGAATATGCGAAATTCAACCCTGTGTGTGTGTGTGTGTGTGTGTGTGTGTGTGTGTGTGTATCTTTGGATCTGGAGTTTGTGTGTAACATAAAGAGAAAGAGAGGGGGCAGCGAAAGGGACAGAGAGACAGAGAGAGAGAGAGAGAGAGAAAAGAGGAGGATATTTGGTACAATAAATCTCAGTTTAATATCCATGTGAGAGTAACCTTAAGAGTTACTGTGTGTAAATATGTGCATGTGGGGTTTGCATGTTTATAGGCCGCACCTCCCCTCATACCCGCTGCAGTACATAGCGGCCTTAACCAAGTTTTGGCAGTGGCTTAATTTCCTGACACCTCCCCTCCTCGACTTGCCCGGCGCGGGGGGGGGGGGGGGGGGGGGGGGGGGGGGGGGGGGGGGGGGGGGGGGGGGGGGGGGGGGGGGGGG
>JAOYMR010000004.1:2916015-2932927 GCA_025802075.1 Tenebrosternarchus preto | reverse complement strand
ACAGGGAGGATAACTCAGTAAGCCCTTAATGAGCACTAAAGTGCTTGATTACTTGTAGCTCTTTGAATTGCATTAATCCTTGACTAAAACCAGCCCCAAGATCTGGTTCTTAATCAGTTGAAATTAGCGTGTAGGGCATAATTAAAGGCCACTCTATTCGAGTAACAGCTCATATAGATTAGATCATCCAGAGCTATTTATTAGATGCCAAATGGAGCATCTAAACTTTTTTCATTTGCTGTGATTTGCCTTCCTTTTTAAACATTTTTACACACTCTCTTTCCTGCTCTACTCTCTCTCGTTTGGGAAGCTCAGTTTGGGAAACCAATTTATAATTCACTAGAGTATTTGTTTATGAAGTGTGGGGAGGTTTTACATCATTTGATTTTATTTTTGGAGCTGGTCATAAAAAAGAATAACCAAAATGTCTTTTTTATTATTGATTTAATTCAGGTATTTATTAAAATAGTTAAAATTCAGTTTTTCCTATCTTTCCCTGTCCCCTTCATTCTCTCTCTCTCTCTCTTCTCTCTCTCATCACTCCCATCACTCTCTCTCTCTCTCTCTGCCCCTCTCTCTCTTTGCCCCTCTCTCTCTCTCTGCCCAGAAATGCCCTTGAGAATGTTTACACCCTCCTTCAGCCTCCCAGGCTGCCAGGAAGGGTCTGTCCAGCCGAGGTGACTGATGGGACTGTGGAGGACCAGAGGATGGAGGAACCCAAAGTAGGGGTGATGGAAATACGCTCTGTTCAAGGCATGGCCCTCACCACCTTCAAGGGAAACAAACACCCCTTCTATACAGGCAAAATGGTATGGCCCATGTCCACAGTTTTGCCTGGAATTGTGTTGAGCTGATTCACACACTGCTTTGTTGTTAAAGCCAAGGTCAGAGATTTCGAAATAACAAAGTGGCAAACTCACTAGGGAATTTTCTAGAGAAAATGGTTGTGGGGCATGTTCTAAATAAATATTCCTAGGGGTCGGTGGGGGGCCATACTAGGCAAAAGTGGAATATGTGATGACAGCCAGTCGAAGGATTGTGTCACCCTGACTGAAACACCAAACAAGGGCTCAGAAGAACATAAAACACATACACAAACACCAACATGCTGGACATGTCAACAGCAGAGCTTATTTTAAAATGCACTTGAAGGCTCTCCAGCAGGGTGCTGTGCCTCCTAGCTGCTGAAGAGGTGGAGTTTCAGGAGTCTAGGCTCCTCCCCTAAACTAGAGCTGCCAGGCTCCCTATTAATGGGGAGGATTAATTAACAATTACACGGATTGACCTCAGTAGCTGTCAGATATGCTGATTTAATGAAACAGCTTTGCGTTGCATTTATTTTAAACAAAAATGCCAGTTGCAAATTACTTTAATAACTTTGATGATTGCCGTTTCATTATCTGACTAATGACTGCTGGTGCATGAATGTGAATATTTACATCATTACTTTGTGAAGCACATAAACACATTAATTCACACGAAGATCTTAAATTTGGTTTTGACTGTACTTTCTGTCTCCCGTTTATGTGATCACAGAAATCGGAGGTGGAACCTGACCTTGAACCACACTCTGTAATGGACAGAAGCTCTGAGAAAGAGATCGACAGGCAGACATTGTGGCTGGCAGAGAGACAGACAAGCAGGGAGGTAGACAGGCAAAGGCAGATTGATAGAGATATTGACCGACAGACCTTCCGGCAGTCAGACAAGTCTACTGAGAGCGAGGCAGACAGACAGACTCTGAGACACTCAGACAGGGAACTAGACAAGCAAGCGTCAAAGCAGACAGAAAAGCCCTTAGAAAGAGAGGTGGACAGGCAGACCCTGAGGAAGATAGACAGGGAGTTAGACAGACAGGCCTCACGACAGCTGTCAGAGAGAGAGGTAGACAGGCACACTTTAAGGCAGATCGATAGAGAGCTCGACAGGCAGATTTTATGGAAGGCAGAGAGGCATTCAGAGAGGGAGTTAGACAGACACACCCTCAGGCAGATAGACAGACAGGCTGAGGCTCAACAGAGACAAGCTAGCAGACAGTGGATGGAGTCGCATCACATGGAGAGCCAATGGGCCGACTACAGACAGACCAACAGAGGGCTAGAGAGGAAGTGGTCAGAGTCGAAGCAGACAGACACCCAGTGGACGGACCTAAGGCAGGTAGACAGACAGTGCGAGAGGCAGTGGATAGACAGGCAAGCAGAGAAGCACATGGGCAGACAGACACACTGCCAGCGTTCGCCCACAGACAGGCCACTGCCCCCTTATCCAGCTGGGGACAGGACACCGTCCCCTAACACACAAGTCGAGAGGCAAATGTTTGCGGATGCGGAGCGACAGCTGCACTGTGATGCACAGGCCGACAGGCCTGCGATCACAGACTCGCGTTTTGAGAGAGACAGGTCCAGGGAGGAGCCAGCTGAGAGAGCTCCGCCCTTCGACACATGGGCAGACCAGAGGGTGGAGGAGAGGTGCAGGGGCGCAGGAGTGGCACCTCTTGGGCGTCCCATTCACTGCCTGTCTAAACCGAACCCCCCTCCACAGAGCAGCAAGCCAAGCTTGGCCAAAATCAGACAGAGACCCCTGCAGGAAAGCTCTGGTACTACAACTACAAGACTTGTGTAGTAAAGACACTTGATCTGAAATCTGTACCTGTTAGGTTTTCCGAATTGGATAATGTCCTAGATAATCTGTGCATAAGACTAGAGTTGCACATAGTGCTATGTAACTTTTTTTGTTCATTTTTAATAACATTCTCAAGAACTTGCTTGGCTGATACTCTCTTGTAACTACATTTCTTATTAGTTTCAATATAGTTTTGAATAATTTACAGTAGTTACTGAATAATATGACTTAAGATTAAATAATTAAAAATACTTTAATTAAGAACAATAAAAATTAACAAAAACAATAAGAATAATGTTTACAGAATTAACTGTTATAGTACAATATTATACAATAATAATATTTCCCCAATTACAATAATGTTAGCATGTGTTTGGTAATATTATTTAGTTTTGATTTTATCTGTTAGGTACTGAGGATGAAGGTGGAGTAGAGAAAGGTGGTGGTAGAGTGGAGAAGAAGGACAGAGATGGAGGGATGGAGAAAGCAAGAGAAACAGAGGGGCAGCCCCCTCCAATCCCAGCAAAGGTGTGTGTGTGTGTGTGTGTGTGTGTGTGTGTGAACATGACAGTTACATATGCCTAGATGTGTTCGTGTGTGGTTATAAATTCATGTGTTGTGTTTTTATAGGAATGCGTGAGTAATGCAGATTATTTTTGTGTACTGACTCACAGCCAAAGACTGCTCCCTATGTGCTCTCCCCAACTGAATCAGCCAATGAGAGGAAAGTCCCACCTCTTGTACCCTCAGCCTCCAGTAAACCTCCTCTAGGATTGGCTGAGCGGTCCCATACTCAAGGTCTGCTTTCACTGTTATTGGACATGAAGGTTTTCAAAATGTATTCACTGAGTATACTGATAACAATTTTTGAGCTGTTTGTGATTATTGTATTATTGGGTTCTAATAAAAATGGTATGTCAAGAACACGCATTATGTCTGTAACAAAGTAAACCATGAGTAATCAGGAGTTACATCTGTAACAAAGTAAACTCTGAGTAATGAGGAGTTTTGTCTGTTTGTGGATGCTGAGCAGGGGAAGAGAGCATGAGGCCACAGGCCCCAGTGAAGCCACAGCGCAACAGAAAGGCCCTGTCCTGTGACACAGGTTTGCTGTGCATCCACGTAACACACACGTGTGTGTGTGTGTGCATCCACACACACACACACTCACACACATTCCTGTCTAATGTGACTGCCCAGTCCTCTGTGATTGCTCATTCACCTGGATTTCGCTATTGCGCCGAAAAACAAAACACATCCTGCACTGTTGTAAGCAGTCGTTTAAGCACCATGGACAGCAACCATAAAGGTTCTCACCTACATTTTTCCCTTCCTGTGGTATGTGGAGTCACATGACACCTTCTGCGTTTCCATGACATTCATGTTGAACATTTCATGCTGGAGTCACATTAGTCTGTTACAGTATGGATAGCTCTGCCCCTAATTTAATCACATCACTACATTCTAATGTGGAAGTATTTTGTAATTGTCTAGATTTGTGTATATCCTGTTGTTGAATACATTTTGGCAAACGTTTTAATACTGCTATAATACAAAACAGACTAATTCAGTTTTCATGACTAGATAGCATACTTCTCCTCTGTCTGGATTCATGCATAAACATGTGTGAGTGTGTGTGTGTGTGTGTGTTTCTCTGTTTGTGTCTCAAGTCTCTGTATATGATAAAGGTCTGGGTGTGTGAGCTGTCGTGACTGCGTCCATGTCTCGTGTCCCCTCAGGCCCAGACAGAGACAGCCCCAGTAACCTGGAAAAGCCCCCAAACCCTCGCAACCCTCCTGTGAAAAAACCTAGACTCCCCCAGAACAGAAACCAATCCTTGGAACAGCCTGGTACTGTGTGTTGTGTGTGTGTGTGGTGTGTGTTTGTTTGTATATACATGTATTTCTGTGTGTGTTTGGTGTTATTGTTGTTAGTGGTGGTTTGTGTTTGAGATAGGGGTGCTTTTCCCCAAAAATATGTTTTCAATAAGCTTTTATCTACTAATGAGTTTTTGAATTCATGAAAGTTTTTTATTTTGAACTGACTGTTCAACTTGTAGTCAGTGTAGTCCTATAACCACTGAGTAGTCTGTGACCAAGAGAGAGGAGGTATATGTAGTTTTTTACTGAATGCTCTCTCTGTTCATAAATTAAAAATACTTATTTTGGACAATGAACTTTAGATTAGCATACAAGGACAGTATATAAAAAATATGTGTATGTGTAAAATATGTGTCTACCTGTTATGACCATAGTGAATTGATGTGTTAAATTTTATTAGCTTCAGATGGTATTCTGATCTAGCGTTTTCTCTCTCTCTCTCTCTCTCTCTCTCTCTCTCTCTCTCTCTCTCTCTCACTCACTCACACACTCTGTAGATTGCGTCGGGCTGCTGCCTGGTAACAGTGAGCCTTTGTGACAACTGTGTACACCTCACATACCAGAGGCTGACCAGAGGATTGCCATGGTGACGGCAGGCCCAGGGCTTAGTTAGAAACATCAGGGGTTCAATGAGAGAGGAATGAGGGATGAAAATACACGCTGGAGAGGAACAGGCAAACAAAATGAGCCAAAAAAAGGGGGGGGGGGTTAAAAAAATAACAAATTCAGAGTGAGACAGTGAGGGAGTGGGGGCTGGTAATGTCATAGCATTTATAAAAAAAACGTTTGCACTTAGACTGCTGTCCATGAATGTGGTCCCGTAAAAACACACGGGCTCTTTCTCATGTTTAAACGTTCCCTACATGAAACTGTCGCCCACTTTTAATAATGATATGATGACTCTGCTCTAAAATGATTATCACTCAAATGCTTTTTTTTTTGTTATTAGTTGTATTATTAATATGTAAACATTTATATATCAATTTGATTTTTATACAGCTGTGTTTAGTTAAAACTGGAAAAATATATTTGTATTTGTTTATGCAAACCATTATCACTTGCATTGTTTGCGTTCACATACAGTAGATACATATGAGAGCTGTTGGAATCCTTTGGCAATGGTTAAATCTCCAAACTGAGTTGTTAATATTTCTGTCTGTCTGCTTTCTTGAGCTGATGCGTAATATATTTTGTAGAGAGAAAAAAGTGAGGAAATGATATATATATCTGAATTAAAGAAATACATTGGGAGAGGTATGTGTGTCAGTTCTATGGCAGGCACTGTTTTATTGTACAACTAGACAAAGCTTGGCAGTAACAAAAAAGGTAGGAGAAAAAGACAAAGTATAATATGTAAACTCACCTTTATTTCCACATCTATACATTTAAAAATGTTTTATGTCAAAAGATTTGAGTGGGTTTTTCCTAGTATGACAACAGATGAATAAATAGTGCCTGGTTTGCAAAGTGTTGGTTTAAATACATTTTTTTAATTGGTGTGTTAGGTAAGATAATGGCCACTGTTTGTTTTTCAGGACCTGCATGGCGGCTTTCTTTTCCCAAGATGTCACAGGCCAACATTTGTGATCAGTGAAAGAAAGATTTTATCTATTTAATACTTTATATAAAAAAAGATTTTTTAACCTGGTACTATGAGATATAGCTAGAGTATTTTCTTCTTATAGGAGCGTTTTTTGTTTATAGTGTAAAATGAGACATCATCTTGGAGTATTTCGTATATCAGATTGAAGGTTCTAACTTGTTTGAGACGGTTCAGTTACTTTTGTGTTGAATTCATGGTATGCACATATGGAAAATTATTAAAATAGTACAACAATAATTCCTGTACCTGGCCTTAACGTAGACGTATTTTGCTGCCTAGTCTATTGCCTAAGCAGAAGATAGAATTTAACATTCAACATCCGAAGCTAAATTTAATTTAGCTCAATAGTCTTTTTGGAGAAGACATAATGTTATTTTCATTATATCAAAGCGTGCCAATATGTTCTTGTAATTCGACCAAGATAAAGTTTGACATAATGTTCGATGTATAGCATAATTCTCTACCAAACTCGGTGGAGGCGCCACCAGGGGGAATCACATACCAACAAAACGTATTTCGCAATATTCAGAAATAGTGGGCTGGAGTATTTTTCACACACGCTCAAACACACCTCATATATGCCGTACATCGCAAGTTTGTTGTGTCGGCTAATACGTCCCATTTCTACCGGCGATGTGATGAGTCAGCCCGTAGGCGCGGTGTGAGCAGCGATAACGGCGACAGGAAATGGTCATTAAGGTGACGCAGTGCTCAATAACTCTGATTTGCAGTGATTATGATCTCATTCTGACCTGTGACGTGCATCTCTCTTTCTTTCTGTTTCTGGCTAAGTAAGCTGTGTTCAGAGGACAGTAAGAGTACTATAGAATTGCACTCAACAGTATTTTACACTTTATTGTGTTTGTAATGTACGACATATAAATGTATTTAAATTTTGCATATTTAAAATTTCTAATAGACTAACATTATTCAAATATAATGTATTATATAGCCTATACGGCCTGTAAAGTAGGATGTAACAATTAATTCAGGATGCATTCTAACAAACTAAGTAAATAAGTCTTAGTCTTCAGTGTTAATGAAGCACAAATGTATCAGAAAGATTGTATTCTCTCAGCAATAGCTGAAGACGAAGCGTTCTTTAGTAATTAGCTATAAATCCAGTGCTGATCCCGGCTCAGATCCACATCTGTGGTTGATTGAAAACACACACACACACACACACACACACACACACACACACACACAATACTTCTCGTAATTTGACTAAACTGATGGGTAATGGTCAAATTCTGTTCTACAACAGTCAAATTGCATGTAAAAGTATGGTAAGTAGAACTCGCAAAACAATTACGTAAATATCTGAAGTAAAAAAAATTAATGAAATGAAGTCCCAATAATATCAAAATCGGAAATTACAACTTGGAGGAGCAGTACCAGGAGCTGATTGAAACCCTAACTCAGACGAATCGGTTACACACAGTCTGTTTACACTCGGCTCGACTTTCATACTCTACTGTCTGTTCCTTTAATATTGCGGCTTTATTTACATTATACCCTGATACCGGTGAGAGAACCCCTAGTGGAAACATGAGTCAGAGAGTATGAGTCAGAGAGGTGTGGAATGTGTTTTCCTTTCGCGTAGCCTACGAAAAAATGGTCTGCACCAGAACACGGGGAGATTACGTCTGCTGAAATATCACACAGGCTATATGTAGATACCCGATCTTTGATGCGTGGGAGCGGCCTTGCAATTTGAAAAAGGAGGATGTCTATGTATGGGGGGTCCGCGTACATATTTTTTCAGAGAATGAATGACCCTTTAAAAAAGAAAAAGAAAAACGATGCCTGTAATTACTCTTTAGCCGTTACTTAGCAACATGAACTGAAATTCTAAAAGAGCGGCAAGGGAAAAAAAAAGAAAAACACGTGGGATAAACACGTGGGTATAGGGATGGAGAACAGGAGAGTGACCCGACAGCTCGATAAGAAATTCCAGAGGTTACGAAATTCCGGGGGCTAGGGGCTGATAGTTTCTTCAGAAATGTCATGGTCACCGTGCACGCTGCTCAGCGATTTGGAGAGATAACAAGATCCCGTAGAATGTCCAAGCCAGTGAGTCATATCCCGTGGAGGGAGGAGGAATTGGACAGGGCCAGCTAACTCCGTCAAACCTCACACGGTGCAGTACAGCATCGAGTCCCTAACTTTTCATTATGACAGCCAAGCAGAAAGGTACAAAGCCCTCAATCCCAAACTGTCAGAAATGAGCCGACACAACCCCCAAAGAACCCTTCCGTTCTTTGGCTGTTGCTTCGAGACACATTTGAAAAATGTCAGTCCAAATGCTTACCCATTAAAGGTAAAAGACAGTTCCCCGACTAACCCTTGTTTATGGTTCACATTCAAAACGAGCCTTTAGAATAGCTTTTACTTTATGTATTACTGCACTGAAAATTTGACTAATCACTCGTGATCAAGTGATTTAAAAACGGTTTTAAAACTTTAATTGTGCTACGTTTAAATGCCTGGAAATGCCAAGTCTGAGCAAAAGATTTTCTTAGTATGAACATTTTATTTCGTTTATTTTACTAATCATGTGATTTTGAGGACGGAAAACGCATTTGTTCCGCTGATGAGCGCCATGTGTTCTTTGGTTTGTTTCCTGTACTCTCTGTCTCCGCCTTTGTCCTACCGTTCGTCATTCCGTGCCATTGATCGTGTTCAGGTGGTTCTTGTTTCTTTGTAATCATCGTGTGTATTTATAGTCATCGTTTGTCTTTCCTTCTTTGTAATCATCTTGTGTCTTTATACTTAGCGGGGTTGTCTTTTTTTCTTTGTTGGTTATTGTCTGTCTCCCTGTGGTTAACGTTGACTTAGAAATACATTTACTGTGTTTTGTTATTGCGCAGTTTTCTAAGAACCCTTTGAAGGATTGACAAATATATATATATAAATAAAGGCTTACTTATGTTAGCTGCTCACAGTCCTGTGTTTTATATCTAGTTTTAGTCTGTTTCATGTCTTGTTTTGAGTTCTGTTTACTTTCATCTTTTTTCTTACATATGTTGTTTGTTTGCTTTTAAGAAAACATGCACTTGTGCTTCCTGTGACAGTAACGATGTAAACCGACTCATATTTTGGTTCAAATGGCGTGAAAAGGGAAAGACGGTCTGTATTAATACATGACTTCAGAGCTGGCTGGTTCTCTTTACCAAAACGTTCTCTTGTGTGTGGAAAATCCTTGACGTTTTTACCCACACAGATAATGATTGTATTCAGTTGAATCCTTAAACTTCTGGGAGGTAGACACAAGTTTACTAAAGTTATCTTCATTGCTAGTGTTTTTGCCTTTCATACTTTTAAGAGAAGCTAATTTTCCAGGAAGCTCTCAAAGTGTCGTCAGATGCTTTTGGGCACTCGTTTCCCCATTGGGAAGATCATGTAGAAAGTTGAGCAGGTGAACCAATACAAATGCTTTGTGGGAAGATCATGCAGAAAGAGGAGAACACAAATGCTGGACTTGTGGGAAGACCTGGACCACAGACTGGAGAATGTCCCCTGGTCCCTGTTGATAGATGGATTCAGTTTGTTGGACTGGGTATAAGGAATTACTTCAGAAGTACTAGTTTATTTTATGTCTTTGCAAAAAGGCCTCAAAGCTGTATCAATTCACTTCTTTTTTACATTCTGACTCTCAATTCATGCTTTGAAATTGTTAACTTTAATAATAGTTAATAATTAACACAACATTAATTTGCAGGGATCTTCCACTAGATTGATTTTTTCAGAATTCACTTTGCCACAGGGTGTTTAAGAATATTACAGGGAAAAAAGGTTTAGTTGTATTAAAATGATCAAAGCAACATTGCAGGATATAAATGCCTAGTCATTTACAGCATTTGGCTGATGCTTTTATCCAGAGCAACTTACAATTGTGACGGAATACATCTTTAGCAGTTGAGGGTTAAGGGCTTTGCTCAGGGGCCCAACAGTGGCAACTTGGCAGAGGTGGGGTTTAAACCAGCAACCTTTTGATTATGAGTCAAGTGCTACATGGTTTATGAAAACAGGCTTGTGGTAAAATACACTACCTCACCAACTGCATGGTCTGGACTGGGCTGTCTCAACACACAGTCTGCTTCCTGTTGAGGCCTGTCTATTTCCTGTAAAAACAGCATTGGTCAAATGTTTTCACCAAACTAATTATCCTGTCTTGTAATATGATATCATGTAAGTTAGTAATTGTTTACACCTCTGCTAAAGGTCACCAGTGAACTGCTCAACCTGTAACCATGGGAACAAACATCTTAAGGGTTGGAGGGACCAGGCTTTTGTCCATGAATTAAAATGTTGGAAGGCATGTATGGAGTTTATTAGTGGATGGATGGTCAGCTGAAGCAGTTGGAAACCACCAGCTCCTTTGGAAAGCACTCACTATTGCTGAGGGCCAGATCCGAACAAATTTTTAACTACAAATGTTGACTGACGTCATCAAGACACCATTAATATGAACTTTAAATTAAATAGAAACTTTAATATGGTTTCTAGAAGCAACACCAAAGGCTGATCTTATCTGGGATTGGATGACTCACTCGTTTCTTCCCACCTCTACCATCTCACAGGCTCTCCCTCTCGTCTGCCATCATAATCACAGTTATTATCCAGTCACTTAAATACACAGATTGTACCTTGCAGCTATCACAGCCCTGCCCCTGTCATTCTGTGTGCACACAGGGCAATCTGGAAAACAGAGTCCAAGCTGATTCTCAGAAGCTTCAGGACAAACTTATTTTCTGACACGTTTATTATGTGCAGAGTGGAAGTCTAGTCCAAAAGTTATGAAACATTTTAGTAGTACAAGTGTGACCCTGAGCCTTGACTTTGACTTTGCTGACATTTGCATTAGATGTTTTACAGCAATGAATGAATGAAACTTTGACAGTGTGGTTAGAAGCACTGTGTGATCTAGTAGCATGCAGTACCACAGTATGTGGTTTTTACTAGAATGAATAAGCACCAAGTAGATGAATTTAAGGACTGTGACACTCACTCTTAACAAGGGTTTTAACAGTGTCTTTCACATGTTCTGCTGTTGAATTTTCTCTTTTATAATTTATTTGGTTTCCTTATACCCCCTCTCATGTGAGCTCTACAGTTCACCCAGTGCATTCTGGACTGTCTCTCTTCCACATTTCCTCCCCTTTGCAGAGACAGCTGGTATGTAACAGAAATTTTGAGTGGGTTTTTTTTTGTCAGTATGACATGAGCTGATGGAACGGAGAGAGAAAGAAAGATATAGGAGGGAGAAAGACAGAAAGAGGGAGGAAAAGACAGACAGAGACTTGGAGGTGAGAAGTAATGATGCAGGTGTCTGTGTGGAAGAGAATGAACTGATTTAGTGTCATCTTTCAGACTACAGGCCAAAATATCGATCACTCTAATCTACTCAATCCACCTCTCCCTCCCTCCCCTTCTTTATCAGTCATTTCCTCTCTTTTTCGTCTGCCTTTCGTCTACCATCTACATCTGTTTCTTTCTTTCTCTCCCTGCAGGTTTGTGTGGTTGGGGTTTAACCAGGTTAAATCAGACTAATGTGTGTGTTTGTTGGAGATCTTTAGGGCTGCAAACATACACACTGGTACCAGACGTCACTGAAGAGTTTAACAACAAAAATGAAAGTGAAACTGAACACATAAGTGCACTCACAATAACGGAAGAAGCCAACGTAACAATCAGTGACCAAGAAACGGTCATGAAACAACAGGACTTACAAAAGATGAAACACAACAGCATAATAATGGCATAGCAAACCAGGTACAACACATACCACCTGAGGGAGACAGGGCACAAACTCAGAACACAGAGGCATGTGTGAAACACAGGCACGTGGAAAACACAAAGGAACGTGGAAAACACAAAAGAACGTGGAAAACAAAGCTCCATAAATAAAGGCCACGTGCAAGGCCAATGCTGTCTAAACGTAAATGTTTTCATTTTTTTGTTTTAGAGGATAGTTTGGTTAGGTGATATGTGCCTTCCAATTATTGAGAATATGTTCCCTTCTTTCATAAGTATTAAGACAAAATACTTAATACTTAAAAGACTGGATTAAAGCACTAAAGATTGTATATCCTTTGCACATGTTAGCTGTTTGTAATTTGATTTACCTTGCTAGAGCTTTTGTTGGGTGGATTTTGGAGAGGTTGGTGTAATTATGTTTCTGTTGGACAGGGAGACATGGTGTTGGTATTAGAAGTGTCCAGCATCTGTCTATATTACAAACAGTTTATTAAAACCCTAGAATATGCTAATCTGACATCAGATTATAGCAAGAGAATCAGCCACTTAATCCAGTGACTAGTCTTATAATCCCACCTTAAACAAGACCTACACATGTTCCGTATTTACACAGGACTCACTATACACAACAAAAACTTACATAGACAAGAAAAGACAAAAGATAAGATAAATTGAACAAACACTATGCTACTGAAAATTACAGGTAGGTTGATTTCTTCACTGACATTAGCATGTATTCATTTGGATTGGCTGTATAACTATGTCCATCTAGTGGCATAAAAAATAAAACACCAACATCCAGTTAGAGAGACATTCAGAGAAAATGGTAGGAGTTAACTCACAACTTGTCACTGTGCACTGTATAAGATGTGCGTCACAAAAACAAAACAAGCCACAGACCCTCTCGCCCCACAGTGCACTAATTTTTGTTTTCCTTCATTTCAGCTCTCTCTTTCTCTCTCTCTCTCACATCTGTCTTTAAATTCCTCAGCAAGTAAAAGGAACTTTATGCACCCTGACATGACCCTGTCTCAGTGGCCACCTCTCTAGCTGTCCTGGAACAACCTCACCCCAGAATCACGTCCCCATCTGACATGTGTCGGTCGTTGGAAGTCACTCTGTGTAATGGATACGGGGGTTAGTATGAGGTCATAGCTAGGACAACTGGGCTCAGGGGTTTGGCTGAAGACTTCTGTGTAATGTAGAGGGTGGGGATCAGTCACTGTGTAGGATGTGGTCTGGTGTGTCTGATTACTAATGTGTTTGAATCCAGTTCATCAGTGTTTACAAATGTTGTACATTTTGACTCGGTTACAAGTACAAATAAAAACAATTCCAGGTCTTTTTGGTAAGATGGAGATAGTGTTGAAGTGTCCTTAGGCAAAAAGCAAAACACTTTATTCTTACATGGTTGGTGAATACGAGAAAATCCGAACTTCAATCTGTTAAAAGTAATTCAGGCAGCACAAATGTACTTATTTGGTTCTGTTGGGATATAAAGGGAAAGGCTGTTTGGTGCCACGGTGCTGTCAAAAATGCATTTTACATGGCTGCTCCTTTAGATTTGTGTAGATATTGTGTAGATTTTTATATTGTGTAGATTTTTGCTAGATAATGTGTTATGTTTATTTAAATTCACTTTTGGTAGTGAATAGGACACATTTAAGGAGTTGCAATGCCAGAAATGTTTAACTGTTTTACTGCTATGCGTCAGAAATTAGGTACAAGTGATAATCATTTTGGGTGTTGGTTTAGTTTTAACTGAAATAACACGGTTCATGGTGGCTGTGTAGGAAGGTGATAACATCTTCTGTGACAACATCAAACTGTCTCACAGCTATGGCAGGTTGATAAGAATGAGGTAAAGGGAGTTTGTTTAATGTTTAATTAGTGATAGAGGAGACGTACAGTATAGAGAGAGATAAAGGGAACAACTTTAACAGATCTTAAATTAATTAGGTGATGTAATCAAATTACTTTATGTATTCTACTCAGTAAATGAATGTGTACATCAGTGTGTGTGTGAGAGTGTGTGTGTGAGAGTGTGTGTGTGAGAGTGTGTGTGTGAGATTACACATTATTATTGCATTTATATTCATGCCCTAACCCAGATTTTTAATCACATAATATTAACGCACTTATTCCTTAATGACACATTATTAGAAGGTTCAGATTAGCAGGGTTAGCCTTAGAGGATTATTGTGAAGTGTTTGTTAGGAACTTGTCCCACATTTTTAGAGGAAATTCAGTGTTGTTACTGACAAAAAACATACTGAAAACCTCATACCAAACACTCATAACCAAACGGTGTTGGATAAAGCAGAATAAGTGTAACTTAACATTTTTAGGGACGCCTTTGACCAGTATCAGAGAAACAAAGAATTTTCACCATAGCATATTGGAGTATCAGTAATTACTGCACTGGTAAAGGTTCGTAGTCAGTAGTGTTTTTTTCCCATTATTGTATTTTACATCCAGTGTAGCGAAGTGACTTTTAGTGGTTCCACTTCCTAGTATACCTGCTTTAAACACTGCAGGAGCCTCTTCCTCACACACAATGTAAATGTAAGACTCATTTATAGCTTCCTAGTGACGTACACAAGACATAACGTTTCCACAGAAACAGGATTTTTCAGATGTGCAAGCAGATGTGCAAACAAAGTGCTTCTGAATTTATAGGAGGAGAAAAAAGTAGATGTTTAAATCATAACTTTCATTAAATGGGGGATTAAAGATCCAAGAGTGTAGATCTATATATATATATATATGTGACTAAATAGAATGAGTAATAATGAATCCTTTCATGCTAGTCATTTCAGTGCCTGTGTTAATAAATGTAGATGTAGAACATCCAGAGCGGTTGCAGGCTACAGTATCACAGTTGTTATTCAACTGGTTATTTATCTCACTCTTCAGAAGTGTGTCTTTGATTTTTTTTTTTGTCTCCTGTGATGGAAGTTGAAAAGTGATGCATCACCCTGGAGTGTTCTGAAGTGTTTCAGTATATCACAAATTGTTTTATTTGTAGGATGATAAGCTCACACCAGGAATTCATAGTAGACAGTGCATCCATTATCTGAACACATAAACATCTTTGATTTCCTTAGGAAACCCACAATCATTAAAATATTCACACATTTCCAGTTTTCTGGTGCAAGTCTCACTGTAAATGCACTTAAACCTTAATAGCTGTGGAAAAGGAATGAAGTTTTTACATGCCTTGAAAGGTGAAGAGTTGTATTGCAAATAAAAGTGAAAGCCTGTAAGACTAAAATAGATGGGACCAAAATTTTCCGAATCATCATCATCATCTTAACAAAAAGAGTTTCTTGCCAGAACGTGGGTGTAATTTGGGGAAGGAAGAACTAAATAGTTGGAGCTCTTAAAACGGCTGTGGTACAGTTTCAGTGTACTGTAAAAACATTCTTAACAAATCCATAAATACAAAAGAGGTCCTTCACCACTTAGAATAATCACCTAAATCACATCATCTATTTATTCATTTGAGTATTCAATATTCCGAAGAATAATAACACATGCACTCAAACACAAGTGTGCGCACACACTATCCTGCAGAGATACCACTAGGTGGCAGTAGACAGGTAACCTGTCAGTTCATCCACTATGTGATCTTAGTTATTATCTCCTTATGTGATTTTCTGCCAACACAAACATCGATATTTTATTACCATCACCACTGCGGTCATAGTTACATATCTTATAGCTACATATCTTCTCTTGTTGTCATAGCAACCATCATGGAGGGCTCAGAGAAGAGTGATAGAATGAGTGAAGATCGGAGTGTGTCATTTTGGGTTAACATACATACACAAAGAACATAGAGTGTTAAGGGACATTGATCAGGTTCATATATGTATTTTCAACTTTAATATTTTATGATGTTTAAATCACATTTACCAAATAAAAAAAAGTACATTAATAATTAATTTACAAATATTATTTAATAGTTTGGAGGACATAAATTACACATTTAAACAGACTAAAGCAATCAATAATGGAAAGATGAAAAGTAATGAGAGAGAGAGAAAGAGAGAGAGAGAGAGAGAGAGAGAGAGAGAGAGAGAGAGAGATAAAGAGAGCATAAGCCTGAAAGAACAATTGAACAAACCTGCGGCTTTAGGAAGGATAATAGAAGGGAGGGCATGGGGAGAGAAAGAGCTTGTGACAGAGAGAATGACAGAGAGACAGAGAGAGGGAGAGAGAGAGGGAGAGAGAGGGATTTAAATATGAGTGGAGGGGGCAATGACACAGTAGGTAACAAAGTGGCCCATATACACACACACACACACATACACACACACACACACACACACACACACACACACTCCTCCACAAACACGGTGGGCATGAGACAGCCAGTCATGAGGAACGAAACAGACGACAGGAGTCGCAGGCAGCCCAGCTCTATATGACCCACGGTAAGAAAAAGCCAAACTTCTCACAGCCGATCTATTCCCTTCCTGTCTCGTTCACTCAGTGGGAGCCCCTGTCTTCCAACTTTCGGTTTTAAATCTTTCTTTCTCTCTCTCAAACTCTCTGTACAATTTTCTCTGAGTACCTTTTGGGCCCTTTTCCCTTAAGGCCTGTAACAGCTCGTTCACTGATATGCTTCATTTCACCCAATAGGGGGCTATTAATTCACCGATCACTGATCTGTAATGATGCCCTTTTTTTTATAAAGAACAATTTTATGCCTTTAATAAATCTGCCCCCTGGATCGCATTGATGGTAAATCCTTTACAAATGAGGCTTGAAATTCATGAGAAATTAGAGGATTTTCATTTTTCACTTGTTGAAATTCTTTTTCATCCATGACCGACTCCAATCATAGAATTCAAAAACAAGTAATGAGAATTTGCACATAAAGGTCTTAAATAACACAGCTTTCATTATTGTTCATCTTGGCATCATAAATCCAATGATGAAACTTTATATCTCATGATGAAATGGTATATTTTCTGAGACCAATACAGATGGTTGCAGCTGGGAAAGGCATATTTTATTTTTGCAGCTCCAATATCAT
>JAOYMR010000004.1:2869870-2907313 GCA_025802075.1 Tenebrosternarchus preto | reverse complement strand
GAGAGAGAGAGAGAGAGAGAGAGAGAGAGAGAGAGAGAGAGAGAGAGAGAGAGAGAGAGAGAGAGAGAAGAGATCGACTTCACTTACTAGGTGCGACGAGTCGTTTGCCAAGGTAAGTGGAGATGTTAGCGCCTTTGAATGGGACTGCGCGGGAGCACGCGGAGTAGGAGGGCAGACGCGCGCAGGAATACCTGTCAAAATTATGATTTGACCGCGAAACTGAAAGACAGATGTTGACATGCGCGTAGATCTCTAATGCGTGTTTGGAATACGTTGATCGAGGTAGGCTAGTGGATTATTATTACCCTATGTAAAAGCAGGGTACTTTGTAGTAAGAATCCTTTTAGTCGACCAGCTATAATGATATACTTTATACAAGTAATTGTAATGAATATATGTTACATTTATGGCTGTGGGTAGCTGGATGTTTTTCCTGAGAGAGAGAGAGAGAAATATTAAAGAATTGTAGTGTACACAAGCACGCAAGGTTTGCACAGGTCAGCTTGCACAGCATCTGATGGAGGAGCTCTGTCTGAAACATCTGGCTCCTCTTTCTCTGGAAACCTTGTGTACTTCAGTACAATTTTTAATATCTCTACATCAACTGCAGTATATATATATAAACTGTGTGTATGTATGTATGTATGTGTGTGTGTGTGTGTGTATGTATATGTGTGTGTGTGTGTGTATGTATGTGTGTATATGTGTGTGTGTGTGTGTGTGTGTGTGTGTGTGTATGTCGCCCTCTCAGTAATGTCTTGCCATCCTTGTTGCCCACTTCTATTCTTGCTGTGGCTCAGTATCTATCTGGAAAAACGTATCCATTTCAAAACACAGTCGCCTTATAATAAAGTGTTTGCTTGCTAATGGACACATTATTACTCCAGGACACTGTTGATGGTTTTGTGCTGTAGTTCATACTGTGGTACAGTCTGTGGTCGCTGTTTGGAGTAATAAGATTCTACTCATCCGCTGCCTGATCATTTTCTAGATAGCAGCTGTTCATAGGTCTTGAGTTCATTCCTTTTCATTCTCAACCTTAAAGCAGCAATGACTGATATATTTTAATAACATTTTGCCGAAACTTTAAGTCGAGTCACATGTATTTATATGACGCTTTTTACAACACACATTGTCATAAAGCAGCTTTTACAAATACTTTGGTCCAGATCTCTAATCAGCAAACCATGACATCTCTGACAGCTGTCAGCAAAATAGATGCTCTGAGAAAAACAGTGTCTAGTATAACCCAGCTGTGTTGACCAATCAGGAAACTTCTCTACAGGGAGGCAGTCTGCCTTGCTTGTCAGTTATTGTATACGCACACAGGAGGGTGAGCTGAGTGTGTGTGTGTGTGTGTGTGTGTGTATGTCTTTGGAGAGATGGGTTGTATACACACACAGGAGGGTGAGCTAAGCGCTGAGTGTGTGTGAGTGTCTTTGGAGAGATGGGCTGAAGAAGTTGTACAGTATAGCAGCCTTAAACATAAAAAGTAAATCAATACTGTTGATTTGACAAGCACATTTGACATGTTTCATTGCACTTACGTATGCATTTTGTTTATTAATTTGATTACTAATCTGATTACATCTGGTTACTAATTTGATCTTTTCATTTGTGCAGTATGACTTTGTCCAGTGCCCCACCCCTTCGCAGGGGAAGCACACCTGTCCCAATCAAACATCAGCTCAGAAGGGAAGAGGCAGTCAACGATGATTGTGACTGGACGCCTGGCCTCGGCGAAGTATCCGCCCCTCCAATCAGCTTTGTCCCAGCACCGGAGAAGGCCGTGAGCACGGAGGTGGAGGAAAGGCAGGATGGGCCTCTGAGGATCGCACTGCTCGGGCAGAACGGAGTGGGAAAGACCTCGCTCGCTTTTGCTCTCACAGGGGAGATGGACAGAACTGCATCTGTGGACTCAGATGGTACAGTTTTTACCCTGATCCATTTAAACAATGTAGGATCATTTTGTGGTATTTTAATTAAAATTATGATGGTGATTATGATGGCTCACAGACATCTCATCAAACCAAACTGCAAATGTGTAATCGCAAATGGTTTTTTTTTCCTTTCAAAAACGGAAACACTGGCTAACTGGCTAACACTCAATGAGATAGTGGTGAAATGTCAATCTGCTTGCAAATGGTCAATTATAAGATAAATACCCTACTTATGTTGTTCCTAAGTACACAGTTGGCTTTCAAAATGAAAACCAGGAGCATGGCTTCATACGAGGTAGCATGATGTAGCAGTAAAGTAAGATGTTTTTCTGTTCTCAGTGGTGGTCTGACCTCCACAGGGAGCTTATTGCTCTTACACAAAACCTTAGAGGAACGAAAAGAAAACAGGAGTCTCTCAGGAGCTGTTCACTCTCTCAAATCATGGCTGCTTGTGTGTGTGTGTGTGTGTGTGTGTGTGCGTGTGTGGCCGTGTGTGTTGTGTCTCATAGGAGAGGGCTACCTTCGCACTGTCACCGTAGATGATGAAGAAAGCACAATCTTTATCTTTGATAACTGGAGACAGGTGAGTTGTGAAACCTGCATGTTTATGTGTCTGTGTGTGGGTGGGTGTGTGGGTGACATTCATTAGTCGATTTCTCTGCACTGAAAGTGTGAATTGCTTCTCTTTCTCACATGACATATAAATTGGAACATTGCCCATTAATAGCATACTTCCATGTTCTTCTTTCCTGGGGCATATAATTGGTCTGCAATCAGTCACATGACTGGCACAGTGGTGCAATATCAGGAAGTAGTATAGCAAACTTACAGTCAGAATCAACAAAAGTAACTAATAGAAAATAAATGACTGTTAGCAAAGGTTAATAAGAAAAGGTCTAATTTGCTTCAAAATACTTGTCATTTAAAAAAAGTAGATTATAACCTTATATATTAGTAAGTAAGAACAACATGTTTATCACTGCTGGAGAGGGAGTTGGGACTGACTGACTGACAGCACTGCGTCATGTGCAGGGCGCTGTTGAAGGCGCTTTGTAGCGCTGTGTACTTTGGACCGATTAGCGCAGGCTAATGGCTAAGTCCGCGGCGCAACTGGCGAGTGATTTGGCTGCTCTCCACAGGGGTGTTGCAACACTAATGAAGAGCAGAGGACAGGCAGTTCCTAGGGAGCCTCTCCCGCTCTGTGGGCCACTAATGGCTTTTCGTCGCAGGAGGGGAGGAAACGATTCAGAAAAAAAATACGTGTTAGAAGGAGAATGTGTAAACGACAAGACTGGGTCACATGCAGTGACTGGGTAACGAATGGATGTTTAGTCAAGGCACCCTCACTTGCTCTCTGATGCTGATACAGTCACATATGTAATTAAACAACCCCAGTCTGATTTAGGTACAAAAAAACAAGTGCTGAATTAACACCTATAGTGTTTATGTAAGTCCAGCTGCGTACATTTTAAGCATTAATTCCACACAGGTTTTTGCTATGGAGAAAATTGCATTTAAAAGTCTTGCTATTGTGCTAACAATGAATACATTTCAAATAGCTCTCATTAAAATTACATTTTGCATTAGTGATTCAGGGAGTGAGATTTTATGTTCAAAATCATTCAGTGTACAGATCGTTTGTATTAATTAGTAAAATGTAATCAAGTTCAAACTGACAAGAACTGGGTAATGATAGATCGATAGATCACTTTATTGATCCCAGAGGGAAATTCAAGTTCTCCTCTCCCTTCCAATGTTAAGTGTGCTGATGGCTCTGGGATATTCTGAATACAGAATTTGGTCTCTGGACTACAGTCTGCAATTATACACTCTGGAAAATGTACTTATAAACGTGTAATTCTAATAAAAGGACCAACTAGTGTAAATACAAAGTTGGCGTTTCCAATAAAGTGTGGTATACACAGTATAAAAGTAGAAAATAAAGTACACAACAAAAATGTAATTTGTCAAACTCACGAAATTCCCACCTTGATAAACACAAAATTTCTAAACAAATGCCGTCAGCAAAAACATTCTCATGTATATTCATGACTCCCATGTTCCTATGGGCCAAAACATTTGGACCAGCTTCAACAAAAATTCCGTTCTGGGGCAGTAAACCTCTGCACTATCGTGTTTCCCATGACCACAATCCCATTGCTCCACTTCAACTCCAATTTATGAAGTCGGATTTCTGCTGTCACCAGTAGACTGAGCTGGGTTTCACACTTCCTGGTTCCCTTAACTGCTAGCTTCTCTGTTTGTGTATATCTGTCTTTTAGATTCACACATTTGTTGTGCTTTTATTGGATCCTGCCGCCTGTGTGCGTGACGGGCACAGTGGTTTTTTCTTCTGGCAGGATTGACTTACTCATGTTCACACCTTTCACACCAGCAAGCATTTAGCAAAATGCATAAGGCTTGTGTGTTTCACATGAATCATATATTTACGCTGACAGTAACACGTCGCCTCTTCCTCTTCAACAGGATCTGTCCACACTGGTGTGTGAAGTGTGTGTGCTGGTGTTTTCGGTGACGGACAGACGCAGTTTCCACCGCACAGCTCAGCTCCGCCTTCTCCTCAGGGAAAACCAGCCCCAAACCCCCATCATCCTCGTAGGCAACAAGAGTGATTTGGTTCGCTCCCGAGAGGTCAGCATGGAGGGTATGTCCCCGAGGCTTGAAATTTCAAGAAACACACAAACATGCATAAACACACACACACACACACACACACACACACTCACACACACATTCCTGAGTGAGAGAACTGTCAGTGTTCATTTGGACGTTCCATTTTTACTGGAGGTTTCAGCACCACAAACACCGGGCCTCTGTGACAGCTTATGTAGAGCCCGTCATAATATTTCAGCAAATATATAAATATATAAATACAGTCATTTTGCAGTCTTCACCTGTCTTGTTATAACAAAATATCTATATTATTATCTGTGGAATCACATGGTCACTCATCATTTTCACACTCTGAGAATTGGTAAGATTTTTGCATTTCTCACCAACCTAAAGAAAGACTATCTATAAGATATTTGTGAGTTATTGATGTCTTAATGCCAATTCAGCTGCCTAAATGTTATTAAAGTACACCATGTATGCCTTGTTTGGGCCAGGAGTTGGAAAAGAAAAGCTTTGAAACAGGTTGTCATGTGTTCTTTGCCTGAATCTGGAGACAAATTGTTCACATCCAACTCAGTTCTTAAAATGTTTGCCAATTGTTCGCCCACTTAGCTCAAATGTTGATTTTGTGTCGGGTGACCTCTGCATTCACGCACTGTGCTGGTATCCCAAATCTCTTCAGGATTTGTTTCTTACTGTGCAAATGTGGTAAGACTGGGTAGGAGTAACTGTTCTCTCTCTCTCCTTCTCCTACCTTTGTCTATCAGCCTCTTGTAAATCCTGTTACTTCCACTGTATTGCCTGCATGGTAACAGGCTGTGTGAGTGTGTGTGTGCATGAGTTAATGAGTGCAGTCGTTTATGCTTGTATGTGTATATATTCATTTATGTGTGTGTGTGTGTGTGTGTGTGTGTGTGTAGAGCAATGGTAGAAACATGGAGGATATTGGCAGATTTATGAGAGAAGGGATGCACACTGGCAGAGAACAGCAGCATCTATTCTGTGTGGGAGTAGAGGAGGATGGATTCTAACATAAGACTACACACACACAAACACACAGTAGTGCTAAGGTTGAATGTATCATGTATATTTTGATGTCGCAATTTACATTGTGTTCATCAGATATCTAGCACTAGCAACTAATATGATGCCAATTCTGTACTGTTACGGTGTTACATTTCTTGTACATGTGTATAAACACATGTATGTTCTTTCTCAAGTATTGAAAATACTTCTCGTAAATATCGCAGCTTTGTTTTATTTCTACTGGCAGCAGTAGGAATAAAACAAAGTCTCCTTGTGTAGCAGAATTTAACTTTGAAGATTAAGATGTTAAGAGGCTGTAATGGGTGCTTTTTTTTTTAGCTTTTTAATTTTGACTTCAAAGCACTGTTTGAACACGAGCAACAAGAAAACTATCAAATAAATCAAACAAAGCAACTAACACAAAGACTAATAGTCTCACAAGTACAAATGAAGGTGCTTAAAACTCTGCAGTGTACAGAAATGTACTCAGTAAACCAAGCTCTGAGTGAATGTTCTAGATGTGTAAATAGTGGTGGGCTGGTTACCAAAATGTCCACATCTGGATATCACATAATAAATTGCACTGCTACTTAAGCAGACAGTTCAACACACTTTACATACAGTTGGATACACCTGATTGCTATACAACAAGTAAAGTCAACCAAGCAGAATTTTAGTGATGCCAGAAAATACACAGGAAACATAATTTGCATAGAAGTGCATATTTCACTCTGTATACCTAGCGTGGGATATTTGAAGAAACTTTTTTTTCAGTGTCTTAGAACTAAGACATGAGAAGAAAATAGGAAAACAATAATAATATCTCAGAAGCACCTATCAGTGCCATATTTAGAGTTCTGTGCCACACTGACAGGTACACAGCACACTCATCTGATCCTACAGAAGATTAGTTATGAGAGAGACCATTTTGTCGTCCAATTTGACTAGGACGGTTGGTTATGGGTTCTATTAAGCATCCTTCAGAGGATGCAGAGATGCACTATAGATGCAGAGAGTTGCTTTCTTCAGAGACCTTTGTGTTGAGGGTGTTGTTGAAGAGATAAGACATCTTCATAGGTGGACATCTAATTCCTCTGGACAGTTGGTTCCTCACCATTGCTCAGAGTGTGATGCTATAAAAGACACTCAATCAATGCACTCAATTATATTGTTACATCTGTAGCACTACATTACCAAGCTAGGACAGCAAACTCCATGCAGGGGGAGAGAGCAATTTTGCTGAAACTGTGACATAAATAGTGTATATGCCGAAATAGTGCAGAAATTCCTAGATAATCTCAAAAGGTCCTGCCCTGGCTGTCAGAAATGGAGAGCAAAGCCAACTATTCATAAAGTGGCCAGACTTGTCTTCCACTCACATAAACAGACATAGAAGGCTTTGACATTTTGTCAAAAGTGGACAACATGGAAGAGAGATATGTCCTGGAGCAGTCTCTGTCCTCAGACGGGTTGTATCTTAGCAGTGAAGACCCTTTGAAATTATTTCTGAGGAGTGCCCTGTGTCACCCTGGAATCCGTGAAGAGTGCTGGTAGAGAAATAAGCCGAACCCTTTCAGATCATTTCTACACCCATTTCCTCAATCTCTACTTACGGTACCTTCATTACAGTCCAGAAAGAAGTGGGTCAGAGATCCAGAGAGTCTTACCGCTGGCACTGTGATGATTACAGTAGATCAGAGAATGCGGGCAGAGTCACTAAGGCTACCTGGAGTACAGGTGGAAGCGTGTGAACAGCAATTGCGAATGGAGGTGCGAATGGAAGGCTGGATCTACTCAAAGCCAGTCACAAAGCTCACTGAGCTTCCAGGTATCCCAGACACCCCTACTGCAGTCACTCTCGTTATCAGCTGAGCTTTTAAGAAACACAGTGGTCATACTAGGAGTCTCAGCTGTAGAAAAGGCACAGTTCTCTGACTACCTTTGATGTGGATTTGTCATGCATATTGTGTTCATCAGCTATCTAACATAATTTCATTTACTTAATGTGATACTGTTATCTTTCCTCTACAACTGTTCAGGACGTATTGAACATAGTTCTTCCACATATCACAGATATATCTTGTTCCTACCAAACAGTAGTGTAAAATTATGGATGCCTCTGTCTTTGTGCTGTTAGCTTGTCACAGTGATTGTATGGTAGATAAGTTTCACTTTAATCTTCTTTGCACAACACACACACACTTCACCAATTAACATCTCCAACAAAGATCCTAGAAGCCTTTTTTCGAACCTTTTATTGACCCACTGTAGCTTCCCCAGACTTCCTTTCATTCGTATCACGGCTCAAGGCGATCTTTTTTTTATTTGCACGCTTTGCATTTGACAGACAATGCTGTGTCTCTTTAACCTTGAAATGTGCCTTACTCTACGTCGTGAGAACTGTGTCAAAATACATACATCACAAAGCAAATTAATACAAAACACATTGATTAATAAATCTTACACACAAACACAAACATCTCACATGATACATTAACCCCAGAGCTTACATATATTTAACTTGGACGCTTATCGAATGTTAGTAAGCTAATTGCCTCATGGTCATCGTTAACATCTTGGCCATAAGCTAACCCAAATGATTAAAAGATTCCAAATATAACATGAAGCAAATAAACTTAATGACTTCATTCGTCATATAAAACCAAGAAAGGAAAACAAAGGAAACCCATGTGCTTCAACTTCTTCTGAAATAGTTCAGTATTTTACTTCTTAAGAGAGCATACCAACGTGCTAACATGGTGACTACGATTAACACAAAATGGCTTCTTTATGATTTGGCTGTAACATGAGCCATGCTTATTACACATACATCACTAATCATGTGCTCAGCTCAGACTTAGCAAAGTGAACCACACTTGGTAAAAACACAAATCAATCAGCTCAAAAAACAAATGCACAACTGCCTCTGTGGGCAATTACACCCGTCCTAAACTCACCCTGAACCCCCACTAATGAGCAAAACGTGAGCGTGTGTGTGGGTTATGAAGCCTTTGAGGTTAATTGGATTTGGAGGCGTTAGACAGAAATCAGAGTGTTCTCTGTTCACGCTTAAATTCATTTATTGAGAACATTCTGGAAAGTTCTTTAAACCAGAGCCATAATTTAGTTTGATTTTATATTCACCATCAGGGACATATCAAATTTAATTAATAGCTCTCACTCGAAAAATGTACCATTTTCCTGAGAAACACAATATGTTCTTTTAGATTATCATGGTACAGTTATCTCTCTCACATCTGCTGCTGACAGAATGTCAGGAGATATCTTGAGAGAATCTTTATGTGTGTGTGTGTGTGTGTGTGCGTGTGTAGGTGCAGGTGAAGTTCTATAATGAGGTTTTTCATCTGGAGAGGAAGAGATCTATTACAATGCACTCACTGAGTAGTGCTCAGAGGCCAAGGTGCAGATGAGTCACAGAGAGAGAGACAGAATTGGAGGGAAAGAGAGGGTGAAGGAAAGGGAGAGTATAACTGACAGTATTACGTCACATTCACTGGCCCACTCTGAACCCCAGTAAATGAGGCAACGCTTGCCTTTTCGGACCCCCTCCCCCTTTTTGTTTCTCCATGTTTGCCACATCATTCTGCTCCACCCTTGGAAACCTGGTCTTCACTGTGCTATCAATGCATTTCTCAGGAAACAACTGAAGTGCTGACATGAGGCAGTACAAATAAAATGAATAGATTTGCCATATTCAGCAACAGGTTTATTTAACAATTAACATGTGGATATGAAGCAGAATGCACTGTATTGTACATCTTTTTTAGTTTACAACACCGCAATTGTAATGCTAAAAAAAGATTTCACTTTAAAAGAAAAAGAAAAGACTTTTAAATTGGACATTTCGAAAAAAAAAATCGCAGTCCTTCAAATAAAATCTGTATTGGAGGAATCCAAAGTCAGAGCCGTGAGTTCACTTCAGCCATCAGACGATCACAGTCTCATGTGCAAGTAAGACCAACAGCTGCGAATTGGTCTTACTCAGACCAACCAGCTGCATGTAGGACCGACCGCTTCAAGCAGGGCAATGCAAGTAAGACCAACAACTGTGAGTAAGACCATGCAAGTAAGACCAACAGGTACAAGAGGAAATAGGAGCCTCAGCAGGTAGTCAAACTCAAATCTATTGGAAGCATCAGGAGGTTATTGGAGTTGTATGCAAAGGATGCTTAGGAAGTATTGAAGTATTGGCTTGGTCATTATTGTGGTGCTCAAGCAACACCAACACAAAGGGGTCAAAAAAGTCAGGGACACTGCAGACGAAGACATTCAAGCACTTGACCTTTCCCAGCAGTGCCAATGAACATGAGGGTGTGGAAACATTGCACTTCACTGAGATCACACTTTATTAAGTGTGTAGAGTAAGAGAGATTCAGAGAAAACAGCAAACATGCACCTGTCCCTGTGCCTCTGAGCCCCCTGAGAGAAGAGTGGGTGCTAGTCTACTACGAACATCTACCAAGCATCCCCTTCCATTCTCCTTCAAGCTTCTGACAAGGAGATGCAAAAGGATTCAAAAAGGAAGCCCATCTGATCCAACAAAGTGTACACATAATCACACCACCCAGTCCAGGAGCTCCAAAGCCATATTCCTGGTGGAGTTCCCAGTCATTTGGGAAGGCTAGTGTAGCCTTGCCTGCCCCACTCAGGAGACACGCACAGGTTAAGAGGTGAAACACTGTTGATCCTAAGCCACCCACTGAGGACGAAGGAGGCTTCCCAGTAGCAAGTCTGCTTCCGCACAAGGAAGTATGATCAGAAATCCAAGCAGAGTGCTTGCAGTAAAGCATCGTCTGATGTTTAATTCATTAAAAAAGAAAAGAACCCCACCTAAAGGACAGCACCAATTAAGGTGCAGTGCAATACAACAATCTTCTGCAAGTATAAATGAATACTCTTGAGTCACTACAGAAGTCTACAGAGACATGTCATCTTTGACTCACATGGCAGAATGTCTTGTTTAATGCTGTACAGTGAACCACCAGTGAAAGAAACTAGAGACATTTCCTTTAAACAGGCTGGTATCTTGGTCCCAATAGGCTTCTGTAGTGGCCCCACCTTGGAAATGAATTGGTGATATCCTTGAGAGTTTTCTTTTCTCTTTCGTATTTATAGCTATTTTAGGGTGGATTCGCCTTGTCCTTTGGACACGCAGGTGAGTCCTGAGTGTTGCTGAATAAGCAGTGTTATAGAATGGTCCCCATGCTGGGTGCAGGGAAGGAGTGACATGCAAGTGCATGTTTGGAGTGTTTTATTCCTCATAATGAATGAAAAAAGAAGCGTAGCGGCTAAGCTAGCAGGAAATGCTAGAGGTAATAAAACACAGTAGAGCAGCAGTAAACACTCGGGGCATCTACGAACAGCAGTGAGGAGACGTAGCGTAGCACTGATTGGGCGTTCCTGTGGGTTTAAGTGAGATGGAGAAACAAAAAGGCAAACCAGGGACAGGTGAAGAAGGCAAGGAAGTTGCAGTGTGTGTGTGTGTGTGTGTGTGTGTACTATGACATTTCCACGAACATAAAAGCTTAGGTACCCTACTAGTCTTTTAAAATGCTTTACATTAGCTATATTGATTGTTTAAATTGGTTTTATTTTTAAGAAATTGCTATACAAATAAAGTTCTTATTATCACTATTATTAATAATTTAAGTTACATGTATATGAAAAGCAAACTGAACAAAGGCCATCCTTCCATATGGGTTAAACAAGTAAAATCTGTGCACAGCAAAAATCACAGTATAATGAAACTACTTTTAGCTGAAATCATCCAAATGCCTATTGAAGCAGCTATATATTTCACAATGCTTTCTCTCCTTCTTTCTCCCTCCCTCTATCTCTCTCTCTCCCTCTCTCTCTCTCCCTCCCTCCTTCTCCCCCATCTCGCCCTCTCTCGCTTCCACACTCTCTCTCTCTCTCTCTCTCTCTCTCCCCCTCCCCCTCTCACTCCCTCCCTCCCTCCCTCTCTTCCTCTCTCTCTATCTCTCAGAGGCTCGGTCCTGCGCTGCACTGTATGACTCTCCCTATCTGGAGCTGTCTGCATCCCTGGATCATGGTACTGCCGAGCTCCTGGAGCTGGCCGTGCGGGCGGCTCGGGGCGAGACGCTGGGGCCGCTGGGGGCTGGCGGCGGGGAAGGGGCGGCGGGGAGCCGACGCGAGAGCCTCAGCACGCGGGCCAAGCGCTTCCTGGGCAGCCTGCTGCCTCGCTACCCCCGTGAGAAAGAGCGTGACAGCGGAAAGTTCTTCAGGCAGAAGTCTCGTTCCTGTCACGACCTCGGAGCTCTGTGAGCCAAAGAAAGAGACAGAGAGAGAGAGAGAGAGAGAGAGAGAGAGAGAGACATGCAGATTAATGGGGGGGAGGGTGTGTGGAGGAGGATAGAGGATAGAGGTTGATAATGTCAGTTTGACGGCCGCCAGTGTAAAACTGACAGGAAAATAGACTAGAGAAGAATTTTTTGTTGTAGAAGAGGGAAGTCGTTCAGAGTATTGCAAGGGAGTTCTTGAAATAGTCTACAAGCAAAAAGAGCATTCAGTAAACCACAAAAAAGACAAAAACACAACAATGGTTTAATGACTAAATCTAGAAAGTTTGTAATAGCATTGTAGAGCTATAGCGAGTGTTCATCTCCGTATACTTGCATATATTCCCATTTAATCTGTCATGTACTGTCACATCTGAGAGCCAAACAGAGCACTTAGTGCATAAGACACTGCAGTAGTTTAGCTATTGTGTTTTACATGTACCCCCAGAGAGGGGGTACTTCATTGGATTGGTAATACCAGTTATCTTTAACACGTTGTGCTGCCCAGCTATGTTTGTGTACTTTGAACAAATGAAATTGCAAAAGTAAATTGAGTTAGAGTCAATACGGTGCCCTGGGGAAACCATTTGAATGAACTTTTCACACAGTATTACATCACTGAACTTTTACATGGTTTTTGCTCAATCCATCCCCATAGGCTCCATCCTGCTTTACCAAGAGTTTCATTAAACGTACTTGGAAATCTGATGGTACAGGTTGCTCTTTTCTTTCTGTTCCAATAGACTTTCATCTATCAAGCCACTTCTAATCATTTACAGGGTAATGCGGTAATTTTTTAACATCACACTGGATTAATGGAACATCAGATTTCAGAGACTTTACAACTGCATTTATGAGATATCATTCCAGTATCAAGTCAACATCCTTTATTAATGCTGCTCCACCCATAAAACCTACAACCCCAGGCATCCTGTTGTCAATCACAATATGTACCACTGAACAGCTGCATTAGATTGATGCATTTCTGTCAATATTCAGTTTGTACGTATTTCACTGTATTTTGATCAACCTGAAGAGAGCTGTCCACCCAATGAGACCAGCGTCCCCTCCCACCCAAATACTGGGCTTTTTAACATCATTTTGGTCCATCACTGTTTAGAGTTAGTACTACAAAGGAACTCATCATACCTATCACTTTAAAATATGCTTTATTAGATGCTCACTTTAATATTACATGTATTGCTGTACTCTCAATGTGCTGCTGAGTAGTGTGTGTGCTGAGCTGACCTCACCTCATGGCACAGATGGTGTCTGTAGCTTTGGGATATGCTTGCTATTCAAGAGACAAACAGTCTCTCTCTCACTCCGAGCTTTCTGAACTCACCATCTGCTTGCCATAGCGTCTTTAGGGACCACGTTTTGCAAACATGGGCTAAGCGACAGTTGAAAGCAGCTCCCCAAAGGGTTCAGTCACTGCTGTAGACATGCAGGCCCGAGTCTCAGAGTCCAGGCCTCGCTGTCCCTTCAGCAGATGACTCAATGGCCTTTGAGGCATCTCCACGGTACTGCTGGGCGCCCGGCACATCCTTCCACACGTAGTTGGTTTGACAGTCCTAGAAGAGTTCCAGCATAGATGGAGAAGAACACCCGTTTGAGCATGTTTAGGGATTCCTTAGCCCTGCCAGGTTAGTGATGCAGACAGGTGGTGAGATAGAGGCTTTTCCTCATTGCCCATTAACCACTGCCAAACTCAATGTTTTTCTTGTGTCGGACGTACTTTAGATAAACTGTGTCTCTCTTTTAAAAAGTTCTTGGTATGGTATCAAATATGGTCAAACTGAGGCTATTAGACCTAACCATCTGTTTTTGGGATGGGGGTGTTGCCTATGTGGTGATCAGTAAGCATAATAAAAAGCGCCACTAAGCTGTCATTGTTACAGAGCAACAACCCCCCGCCCCCTTCTGGTACTTCTTGGTGTCCAGCACAAATGTGTGTAAACACACCACATTTGGTTTTAGAAAATGTGCCTTTCAGCCAGTGTAGGCTAACTGGCTGTGGCCAGAAGCAAGGGTGATAGAACTGTCTTATTGTGAGCTTCCTGTCAATTTCCTCGGAGTAAGGCAGGTTGAGTACGCCCACCATATGTGACTAAGGTCAGGCGAGCTCAAGAGAGCCCCGGTGGGAGACAGAGACTGAGAGCATGGCTGTCCTGGTTTGTGTTCTTTAATCAAAGGAGACGGTGAACTGTATATAGACTGATCGTTGCCTGGCGACAGTAGTCATAGAAACTGAGAATCTATGTGACATGGAAATTCTTCCACATTTCCTCTTTTTCCAAGCCATGTTACACCAGCAGATTGCAGGTAAAAATAGGACACAGAAAGGTTGTTGTTGTGGTGCCTGGGGAAGTGACATGTCATTTGAGCCAAGATCACACATCATTATGTAAAGTGTTGTTTTTGTGTTTATGTGTTTTAAAAGTATAAACCAGAAGTGATGACACATGAGCTTAAAAATGTGCAAGGTCCCAGATACAAACTCACATAAATATATCACAAATACATGCATATTAGCTCTCTCTCTCTCTCTCTCTCTCTCTCTCTCTCTCCCTCTCTCTCACTCATTAGTTTTTGTTATAATAAGCCAGCAGTGTGGGGTGACCCTCTTGATGGTGGCACATCCGTTCTAACAAACCGCAGCAGCTCGGCTGCTCTGTCGAGATGTGCCTTCTTAGAATGACTCATTCCCTCGGGTTTTAGCCAAAGAAGAACATGGGTGGCATGAGAAGAGTTGCCCTCTTGTGGAGTTAATAAAACATTATTTGAATACAAGTTTTAATGTTTTCTGTCATAGATGGCTGATCATTCTATTAGGTTTATGTACTCCAAAGCAGTACTGAATAGGCTTCCATACACTTCACAGTCAATTATAAATATTATATACCACGTCTGGGATCAATATTGTACGTGTCAACCTTTACCAAACTATATAAAGAAAGAAAGAGAGAAGCTAAAAAAAAAAATCGATGAATTCACAGAGCTGAAATGGAGCAGTAATAAAATAGTGTATGGATGAAGAATGAATCATCACATAACAGCAGTTGCTCAGTGGCTGAAATCAGAAATGCCATGTTTTCCCAGAGCAGGAACCAGTCAGCATTACAGCAGCAGATGTCAGAGAGCAAATGACAGACATGAAGAACTGAGCAGGACTTAATATCTTCCAATGCCTACTGGCTGGAAAAAAAAACAACGGCTAACTGCTTGTTACCACGTGTGGAGTCTAAAACAAGACAGGTAAGTACTTGTCATGGAGGATTTAAACAAGTGCCAAACACCTTCTAAAAAAAGAAGAAATAACCTGCTAGTTCCCAACAAGGAAACTTCTAAATAACACTTGTTTTATCCAGCGGGGCAGAAAGCAGGAGCTTGATGAAGGTCTGGTGAATATGGACATAAGGACACCCAGCCATTAGCCCTGGAGAGAAACATGATTTAGAGAATTTGTAAATAAACTATATCCACTGATGTTCTGTTACAATACAGTACAAGTTACAAGTTACAGTACTGTTACAATACAGTACAAGCACATGGGTGTGTACAGAGAAAGCAATGTTTTGATACTAATGACATTTCTTATTTTAATCAGGCTTTAAAGGCCAAGGAGGATGCCATGGTACAAGTGTCTGCAGTGAGCTTCCTGCAGATACGCCATCCTGCATAAATATTAAAGCCTGAACTCAATACCTACAGACCACAGCCTGAGTTTAACTATTCAGAAGGCTCTCGACCAGACCGCAGGAGTGCCAGATACAAGGGCCAAAGAGAGCTAGCGAACTTAATATAACATATTATAACTTAGAGAAGCTTAGAACTTATTAGAAGCAGCACTTCTGCAAATGTTCTTATGACCTTTATCATTATTTAAACTTCATACATGTAAGGAGAACCCCATTTTCTTATTATGTTGTTCACAGCATCCACTGGGCTTTTTCAAAGATGACTTGTGACTTCTTGTGATGTTTTATTCAAAGTAATGTGAAAAAGCCTTCATAAACCTCTGATAGCTTTCAGAGAAGCTGAACTGTACAATTATTTCCCCTCTGTAGGCCAACTCAAAGGCTAGGAGTTGCTAATGAGGTGGAGATGTGTGTATGTGCACTGCTGTTTAAAATGACGTGTGTGTGCACATGTTATGCGCTGTTTGTATCCAGGCTTTGTGCGCCCACGGACCACAAGTGAAAACCATGCTGTCACAAAGAGAACAATGCAAAGCGAGTTATGGGAGGACAAAGCAAGGCATAAACCATGGTGGGCTAAAATAACACAAGTGGCATGGCATGAGACAGCACAGATCCAGCGCAGAGACAAAACAAAGACAACACAGAGACAGAAACAGCACAGAGACAGAACAAAGACAACACAGCACAGATCTGGCACAGAGACAGCACAGAGACAATTTAAAAAGACAGCATAAAAATATTATCCACCATTATGATGTAAATAATGAATGAATTAAACATGCATATTTTTCTGGAGATTCATATCCAGGGGGAATGGGCACAATGGGGCAATATATATTTAAGTGATTGATTTTTGTTTCGTTTTTGTATAGTGACTATACGTGTATTGAAATTGGCACTGCTGTGAAGTACATCATACTAACTTTACGATTTAAACATTTGTCTGAAGATCACTCCTTGCTTTTCGTTTTGACACTTATTGACAGTTATTTCACTGCAACACTACAGTGGACACCATGGTTTTGTTACCGTTATCTAAAACAAGTCATTTAAAAGCAACGTGTGATAAATCAGTTTGCAGTATTTTAGAAAAAAACGTTTACGACCAGGAAAACGTTTGCTCATTTCTTGTTTCTCTTCTGTTTGCAGGTGTTTGAGAGGGTTTAGCTGCTGAGGGATCGTCACGTTTCAGTGGTAAATTTCTTTTCGTGTGGAAGAACTAGATGGGAAAATATAGAGCTGTTTTGGCTGAACACACTGAGCTATAAAGATCAGAAGGAATGTGGGAATGTAAAGATTGTGGAATTTCAGTGTCATTCATGTCTCCTTTATTGAAATATTACATATTGCAGCACAGGCACAGGCGTTACCCTTCTCTTATTTAAACTGTACATGCAGTTGTAAGACAATGCATGCAACATATTCTGGTCCAGAGGAAGTTCAGTTGACCACCTGTAGTTGTAATTTGTGTGCATGTGCTGAGCTTTCTTCTGAGAGGGATTATATTACTTATGTATTTGCTCATGTACATAACTAAAAAGTAATAAAACTGTGTTGTATGTTTTCTACTTGTGATTTTCAGACAAAAGCACAACCCACATTCATTAAGTGATTTTAAATTGGGTTGTAGTTACAATCACGCAAAAAGATCAGGGTTCTGACATTGAAGATATGGTGTTTCTGAGGTTGAAGAGACGCGTTTTGACCCTAACAAAAGTCACGATTGATTGGTACAGTTGTGGAGAACTTAGATGCAATGTTGTTGAAACTGGAGCATTTTGTTCATGTTCCAGCCATAGCAATAGATGAGTTTCTAGAAGAGCTGCATTATCTGTTAATGTCTGCTTCTGCCCCTCTCCCTGCAAATAAGCTACAAGAAGTGTTTGAGAAACATAATCTTGTGGTTGAGAAGTCAGTCCTTAACAACATTGCCAGTATAAGTGCATTACCCCCATTGTACACAGCTATTGGTCTTAAGCATTTACATATAAACGCAAGAAATTTTTATAACAATTGCTTTGTTGTTGTCGAACCCACTGAATACATTCTTGATGGAAAAGACGGGAAGTCTTTTCAGTATGTTCCAATATTACAATCCTTTCAACAGCTTCTTACTAGGCAGGAAATTATTAACAAAATAGTTGTGACATATGGTGTACTGGATAGCAAAGAGCTTTACACATCATATAAGGATGGTGATCACTTCAAAGGAAATAGCTTCTTTTAATATGAAGCTATAACAATTTCACTAGTAATCCACTTGGTACTTCACAGAGGAAACATAAGATTTGTGCTGTATATTTGATTTTGAGCAGTGTATCCCCAGGCTCTCACTCAATAATGTTCTCAATCTATTTGGCTTTGTTGTGCAAAAGTGATATGAAGCATTATGAATATGATAGTGTTGGACCCTCTTTTGCATGACCTTTCAACTCTAGAACATTATGGTTGTTTTTGTTCCTCTGCTTGGGCAGTCTGTGAAAGGCACAATTCTTGCTGTGGGGGCAGATAACTTGGGAGCACATGGCAACTCGGAGAGCTTCTCTGGAGAGTATTTCTGCCAATTTAGTTGGGGGTGGGAGTTCAGACATGCAGACGAATGAGGTGAGGTCAGGTGTGTTTGACAGAAGAAGTAGAGATGGTCATGAAACCTTAATAGCTGTTGTGGTGTGAAAAAACAATGTTTTTAGTAAGAGCCTTGAACATTTTCCGTATTCACTCTGGTTACCCCCCAGATGTCATGCATGACCTTTTCGAAGGTATTGTGCCAGCACTGTGCATAGGTTTGCTTATAGCTAAGAAGTAACATTGCAAAGTCTTAATGAGTCAATACTGCATTTTCCCTACAAGGGGTTTGGTGAGACCAACAAGTTTAATGTTCATTTGCAGCCCCCCAAAAAACATTTGCTGATAATGCTCATGAAAAGAGTTTGGTAAGTTTGCTTCCATTTTTAATAGAGCACAAGATACCAGAGGATGAGCCTGCATGGCAAATTCTAAGCAAAGTCAAAGCAAAGTCTAGTCCAGCATATGAGCCCAGCATACGAAAAGAGGAAGTGAACTATTGTCCCTCGTATCCAAGTGACAAAACTTCTGAGAGTCTTGAGAGAGTAAGTGGCCCTTCTTTCAGAAGTTAAAAAGATGGACAATGACCTTGAAAAGTGCTAATGGACATGACCTTTGCATTAATAAGGCAAGAAGTCAGGGAAGCACCTCTCAGCTTGTACTAGAACGGTCTCTCTGCCTTGAACGGTCTCTCTGCCTTGAATGGTCTCTCTGCCATCACGGTTCTTTTCCGAGCTGGATCTGCAAAACTTCTGAAAGTGTTTGCCAAAAGAGAAGGACCTGCACCTTGTGACGACCATGGCACAGGTAATCCTAGTTGCATTCAAATTTAATTTAAGAAGTGTACTTTTAAGTAGAAGTGTGGATGATATGAAGGATGGTGCAGAAATGGGTAGTGAAGTAAACAGGTGGTATAGTTAGGAGAGAAAATAAGCTTTGAATGGGGCAGAACAAATGAGTAGGAAAGTAAAAACAAATGGAATGAATATGGAAGGAAACTGATTAGGTAGGTAGGCTGGTTATGACCAGTTAAATTAAGAATCCTTTTAGTTTAACAATGTGCAATAGTGTTTTGTACAAAACATTGATTACTCTTCCCATCCTTAGAGTGACAACACTGAAGTTAAAAGAGAATCAATCCTCAGAGCTCTCTGACGCTATTTGGATGAAGAGCCGGATTATCTCGTTTGTCAATATATGCTTAGTGAATGTGATGAATTACTTGTCAAATATGTCAGAAAACTCTTCAGTGGAAATGTGTGTAGTATGAGTTAGTGATTTCTGTTTTTAAATATTATTTTTCCTTTTCTGATGTGGCTGCAATTCAACATGGAATTGAGGGTGTCTATGCAATCAGAGTTGAGGGAGCTGAAGCAGATGTTAGAGTGATTATCGAAGGTGTAGTGGTTCTGGAAGACCATGGCAGTGTGTCCCTTGCCATTGCATTGTTGCTTTGGTTAATTTATGCCTTTAACTTGAGTTACATTGCCAAATTCAGATACACCTTTGAGGTGGTCCAGAAAATCTCTTTGTAACTAGATGCTAAAATGCTCAGGCCCTGAAAACCAAGCTCTAGTAGGGTTACTTGATGATGCTCTTCATTTTGGAAGTACTAACCTATATGGCATGGTGCTAATCATATGTTGCTGTTTCTGGATAATTCTTAGGGTTACTGTTGTTGCATTTTGACATTGCAGGGAGCTAAATATGATGTAAAGTGTATACAGTTTTACTTAACTGAATGCTGCATGGTTAAACATTTGCAAATTCAAAATCAGATTTTTTTTCAGAATTGAGCAGACCCCATCTGCCTTTTTAAAATTTGTATTTTGTATTTATTTATTTAGAGGCACTTTCAGTGTGATGTATTGTCTTGGAGTATTCTGATCATTACATTTTAAATTCTAAAGATATTTTGGAAGTGTAACACTTATTGCCATATGCATTTATCACAACTGATTTATGACTGATTTGATTTATATTTTTATATATTTTATACTATTTTATATACTGATCAGACATACCACAAAGAACAACCTTTGTGTTTCAAGGTTAAACTGCTATTTTATAATCTTAAGGTACTGATTATGTAAGTTGTACTAAAATTGCACTTCAGATTTGATATGTGCTCATTAAAATTGTGACCTTGAGACTTTGGAAGTACTGAACATTCTGTAAGTATTGCATTTGTATTTTGTACAATAAGTCTAAAACATTGCACTTTCTGTAAACCTTTTCTCAGTACTATCACACCCTTAAGGCTTTACACACCCTTAACCTGTATAAAGTTGTTTGAATTTTAGAATTTTGTGTTGCAGTAACAATTCAGTGAGATGGAACCACTGTCCACAGTCACATTATGTAGATCTAATGATAATGCTTTGAGTTGGATAAACACAAGTAAATCTAATTCAATTCATAAATATATGTTCATAGAATTTGCATACGTTATTTTTATATATTGCATAAGTACTTTAATTGGATTAGGTGAACATTACCACTTCGACTTGAATTAGCCAAATTTACTCGTGTTTTTCACACGTGTGTTTTGTGTAGCCTTGAAAATATATTTTCATGTCGCAAAAACCCGATTATTTTGTGTGGAACCACTGCCCATGATTAAATTAAATTGGTTTAAAGTTGGGTGGTTTTTTTTTTTAGTGTATAGTGTTAGTACACCAAAATACACAGGCAGCAAGGAATCACTTGACTACGACTGCAAATGTGTAGTCCATATCATGGCGTCTTTTCACAACAGTGACTTTCGTTTAGTCGTGTTTAGATTTTAGTACTGGCAAGAAATTAAGACTACTTTCACCCATTACGGAAACCATAGATGGAAACGTTTAGCATTAACACTTTTTATAGAGACGTGGAAGGATATTTGCTGGACTTCTGATCATGTTCTGTGGTAGGGTCTTTAATCATTTGTATTGATTTATCTACTAGTTTTTGTCGATAGCTTCAGAACTAGGTCAAACGCTAACGTGAAATGATAAACATCTCTCTCTGGCTTTGTCATTGTTTTTGATCACTTGAATAGTTTCCCTGTTGGTAAAACATAAGAGCGCTATCTACCCGAGCACCATTAGCAAAGTGTATAACGGGAGCGGCAGCTGCTCGCTCAAAGAATGACGTCATCTCTCCGCTCCCACGGTTGCTCCGGCTAATATACTCACATGAAGGCAAACCCACGTCCGCCTTTATACTTTTGCATTAGCGTAGCTACTTGTGACTACTTTATTCCGCTACCAAGTATGCGAATGGTAAAAGCTATATTTCATTTTTTAATGAGACGCTGTATCTAGTTTAACCAGATAAAATAGCTGCTGTCAGTTGTCTTTTAATACTCTTTCCTGTTGCCAGTTAACAGTATGAATTGTGTCAGAAAAGTGGGCCCCAGTGAGTATCAAAATGACAATAGTGAGTTAAAAGGTTTTACAGAAAGTGTGCAACTGGCTCCTCCTTGTGGGGAAAAATGTTCTACGCTGCTCTGTCGCTCTTGGACACATATTATTGAGTAGGGTCTTTGATCGACTAATTTAGTTTATCTAGTAGAGTGTGCACTAATCAGCATCCTGCTAAATGTTTCAGTAGAAATCTCACTCTCTCTATTTCCTGCATGAACTCTGAGAATCTCTAATGTATTACTGTAAGCAGAATGCATTTTGTTTTTTTGTAATGTTCTGGCATTGTTTAGATCTATCCAGTGAACATTCTGTGCTGTAAGCTATGTCTGTTCACATCTAACACTAGGTTTTCAGAAAATAATAGACCATTTCTGGTTTATGTGATGATACTTCCTCTGTGAGTTTGCACAGGCCTTTTACATTTTCAGCATCATTCATTTGTAATTTCACTGAAAATCTACATTTCATGTGTGACCCAGTCTACATAAATATATTTAATGTAATGATGGGTCTTAAGAGACAGATGGATGGAACTGAGCTAGTCAAAGATAAACTACTCTACTGGTGACACCAGAGAAAGAGACCATCTGCAGAGCCTGATTCACCAGTGTCTCTTCCTTCCTACTTAAGTCTTTAATTTCGAAGTGGGAACCGGCCACTTTGGGGTCAGACCACTGATCTAGGGTCTGTGCGTCTTTTAAGCACAGGATGGACTCGTGCAATGTTGCATAAAAAGTCAAACAAATCATCTTTGCAAGAGAGTTAATATGCACAGCGAAGGTGAGTGATGGGTCAAAAACAACACCAATATTTCAAACAATAGGGGAAATGCTTACCCAGAACACATTCTAAGGCCATAGCCAGATCTGTGTAGTTAATCAGAGATTTGTGGCCAACTAGAAGGACTTCTGTCTTGCTAGAGTTTAGTTTGAGAACATTTTAATGAAACCATTGTTTTATGTCATGGGCAAATGCACATTGTAGAGGAGCTGGCATAATATATAATGTGTAATATTATAGTGTAATATAACAGCTCTAGATGTCTGACTCCTAATGTTTGTCTGAATATCATAGTGAGTATAATAGTGAAAGATAAGACGGCAGCATCAGATAATGTGACCTAAGGGAAGCATTTAAATGATGAACAGAAAAGGGCTGAGAACAGATCTTTGGGGGACCCCTTGAGTAAAGGGCAAGATAAGGAATTTTTGTTTCTCAAGAGAGAGATATAGTCTACCAGTCAGACAGGGGTCAAGCCATCAGAGAGCTATGCCTGTAATCCCAATGGTAGAAAGACAGGGAAAAAAGGATTTTATAGCTGACTGAATCAAAAGCTCAGCTAAGATCAAGAGGAATAAGAAGGAAAAAAACAGGACAGAAAAGGCTCATGAATATTAGGTATGTAACTGAAAGGCAATAACTCTTTCCATAACTTCAATAACAAAAACATCCACTCCAGATCTGGTTCCCACTACAGTCCTGGCTCCCATTCTGTTTTTGACTTCGGTCTTGATGCTGATTCCTGCTCCTGACACAATCCCCAGTTACTGATCTTGACCACTGCTTCACCGATGGTTCAGCCCATGTTTCTCTTGCTATGTTTAAGCCTGCTTAGGTAAACCTAGCAGAAGCCCAGTACCTAACTGGGACATTCCTGTTTTAGTTGAACTAAACTTAGACTAAGCTTAGTCTTGTAGTCCAGGCCAGATTACATAGACTATTCAAGGTCAATACGGAATGTAAACATTTAGATAGAGCCACTGAGTCTCATGCTGTCAGGACATGCCAGGTTATAATAGCAAAATATGATGAACAAAAGAAGAAAAGGTCCCCACTGAGAGTAAAAGAATGAAGAGATTCCTTGTTTTTTTTTTTAAATATTCTATTAGCAAAATAAAACCATGATGCATTAAATTCATTATCATCCTTCTACTACTGGGGGCAAAGAAGCTGTGCATGTTAATGTTCTTATTAATGATGCCCACATTTGCACATACGATTTGATTGATATCTTGCAAAATATAAATATAGAAAACAAGTTTTTATTTTTTCATTTACATGTGTTTTTCAGTTTTCATAGAAGTTGACAACGCAGATATGACTGGGCGGTTAATCTTGTTTGAGGACCCACATCTCATGTTTAAACCAGTTGATCCAGTGCATATATGAGAGGAGAAAAAAAAAAACAGTCCAGGTCAGAAACACTAAATCAATCCACACCAGGCAATCAAAACAGAAGGGCAAGAGACAACAACAAAAAAAACCAAACAAACAAACAAAAAAACCAGAGCAACAGAATCAGGTCAAACCAGAACATCAGAATATGGAGAATATGCTCTCTGTCCTTCCCAATGGGAAACAGGTGATCAGTAACGAGGAGTGGAGGACCTCTCAACAAACATAGGAACTGGAGTTCATAGAGCCGGGCTGCGTGACAGTATATCAAGAATTTCCCCCCGGGGATCAATAAAGTATCTATCTATCTATCTATCTATCTATTAGAGCAAGGGATAATTACCAAGCCCTGACCACTGCACTCACAGATTGTTTACTCTCTTTTGTTATTCATAATTTTTCATGTTTGATTAAATGATGAAAGTACAGAGATATTTCTATCTGTTGTTACTTCCTTTGTCTTTGTTGTTTGTTTGTTTGTTTTTTGTGGTATTTGGATGTCAAAAATATGTTTCCCTTCCAGTATCACCACTGGACCAAAGGTGCTCGGATAAAGGAGAGGTTTTGTGAGAGGATTCCATGTGAACATGATCAAAACTGCTCAGGTTATGGGAGTATTGGCTACAAACGCGGTGGACCTTCAGTTTCAGATGAGCTGGAACGTGAGGAACCAGAGGATGTTTTGGTGGGTAACACTAGTCACAAAAGCCCAGTTCCACTGTATCTGAAGTTGATACCTGTTGAGTACCTTGAAGTTCCTATGCAGGAAAAATGGCACTTTAAGCTTTTTTTTATATATATATATATATATATAAAGCTTTATGACTTTCCACATGATCAGTTGTCAAACCTGGTTATGGAATAATTTACTCCTATGTTCCAAAGGTCACTTGCACAGAGTGGAAAAGAATTATTCTTTTTTTCTGAACGAGAGTCTCAAGGTGAACAGCATTCTCTACAAAGACTCCATTCCACAGACGTCCTTCACAACAGTGTAAGATATAGTAAGTCCCACAAAAACAACGGAAATGGAAGCTTCTGAAATATAAAAAGTTTCTTTTTGTCAGAAATCCTTTCCTTAGACTGATTTCTGCCTATTGGAACAAATTCGAAAAAACAGATGAGTACTTTTGCAGTGTGTACTCATTCCCAATTATGTACGGAAACATTATTCCCTGACATCATCCAGTACTTTCTTGACTATATATAGTCAAGGATAGTCAATTGGCTGGGTGGCTCAATGGATAACACCTAAACAACTAGTAGCTTGGAGTTCCAACATCCGCAAGTGGCACCTGTTATCACAATTAGAGACCGATGAGGTACAACATAATAATATGCTAAGAACTGGCTGAAGAAGCTAACTGTACTCCATGAGCGCCTAGCAGCACAAATGAACCAGCTGCTAACGAATGGAACCCACCCAGAATGGCTGAGTAGGATAGTGCTAATCATGAAGGACCCACAGACAGGACCAGTTCCATCCAACTACCAACAACATGGAAGCTCCTGTCAGGAATCATTGCGGTAAAGATGAGCTCAATATAAGAGCGGGGCCCAGAAAGGCATTGGCAAGATATTGGAGTGCTTCAGGCTGTATAACATCAACAGGACCCTTAGGACCTTAACTGAGAATTAAATGGAGCTGTGGAAGTCAATAGCCCAAGACAACTTCAAGTCAATAGCACAAGTCAAGATCAAGTGTGGGATCTATGAAGGAGATGGCCTAGTGGTAATAGGAGCACTAAGGGCTGTGACAACCAAACTGGGAAAGTGGCTCCAACAGATCCCAGGAATAACTCCTGAGATCTCTGTCCAGAAGAGTGCAGTCCTGGGAACAGCAAAAATACTACGCAGGAAACTCAAGCTCCTAGGCCTCTGGTAGAGCTTTCCCCGGAAGGGCAAGGCAGGAATTATATGGACACACTCATTGCTTATGTTTAGTATTTTCCTCATTTAAAAAACAAGAAACATCAAACCAATTAAGTAACATATACCTATGTGATTATGCTGTGATAGTCAATATTTGTTTATCTTAGATTTTATATTGTTCAAAGTAGCCACCCTTTACTGTCCTCAGCTTACACACAAGGGGTGTTCTACAGGTACTTGAGCAGCCACCTGTGATGCTTTTCCATGAGTCTTGAAGAAATTCTCAGTGGTGCAGAGCACTAGAAGGGTGAGGGACTAAGGTTCTGACTTTTTGCTGAAGGTGCAATTAATTGTTTGTGAGTGTGTTTTGAAAATTTAATTGTTGTGCATGTGAGTGTATGTGTGTGTGTTTTGAAAATCAGTTCATATACAGGCTAACACCTTTACCAATGTGTATTTTTTCTTTGAAACAAATTCAAGCATAATCAATTAGATTAAAAATGTATGGTTTTGGCATTGTCCACTCTGAAGTCATTATTATCTCCAAGGCCTTTAATTTTCAATGTTCAGCAACGACTAAGGAAGTGTGGGCAGAGTTAGGGAATGGGTGGAGGACTTGTGCTAGCTGACTTCAAATTAACATCTTGGTTTAATTTAAGGCACATTTCACTTGGTTGCTAGGAGATGGCATATTGTAGGTTCACTACAGAGAATTGTAAGTTCACTACAGAGAATTGTAGGCTCCCTATAGAAAAGGTAGAGAGCAGCTACCACACCTAGCTTTGAACCTGTCTCTTCCAGGCCACAAACACAACCACCAGACTAAAGAGCCAGCTCAGTGACCCAGGAGCCATAACACATGTTGTGGCTTCCTAAGTGATGGTGTCTCTCACACTGCCATCTCTTTCAGAGAGTGATTGTGTCCATCACACTGCCTTCTTCCATCGCTACGCTCCTGTAGACAAGGTAGTAATATTTATTTAATATTAATATTTCGTTATAACTTTGAGCAGTTGCTTGCTCATCGGCATGTTTCTGGATGTAAAGGTTGTGTGTGGACTGTAAAGTGTCCTTGGGTTTGGTTTCCCATACACTGATTGAGGAGGGTGAGTATAACGTAATGACCACCTGTTATATGGTGAGAACACTGACACTGGGTCAGAAGAAAGGACACAGACAATGAATATCATTTTACACTCAATCATTTTATTTCTGTAGAACGGCCATCAGGTATTACAACTTACCCATTCCAAGTATCCTGTAAAATAACAGCTGTAAATTATTTCATGATTTGGGGTGGCCAACTGAGGGTATGAATGACTGCTAAAGTCAGTGTATATATGTACATGTTTATTGCCAAAATAATGGTAAATGTGGAGTGTCAGCAAGTGGAAAGTCAACTGGGTAAGTGGGGTGCAGCAGATCAAAGGATCTGATGACTACACTTAAGACTTAACAAATCATAAAATCTTGAAAATAAACAAGGGATCGTATTTTTTAACTTAAAGATAATCTGTCTCACCTAGACTTTATTGCATAAGACTTTTTTTAAAGAAATCTTGCTAAGCAGAATTTTGTCACCCCACTGGCAGACAATTTTACTGGTTTCAAGTACTTTTTTAATAATTCATAGTTGTTTTTTGGGGTTTTTTTTTTTTTTTTTTTTTTTACTTCTTTTTACTTCTTTTGACTTTTTGCATATGGGGATTTCTAGTGTTGATGTGTCAAGATTGGAATAGACCATTTCTATTCCAATTCCACATGGGTATTTATTTTCTACACACACACACACACACACACACACACAAAAGGCCTAAGGATACTGAATATACACATAAAACCAAAACCTCTCACCAACTAAGTGACTGTTATCGTCACAAACATAAGCAATACTCATCTTTCCAATGCAGTCACGTTAGAGGATGTTTCAGTTCAAATCAGTTAAAGTTTGGTTCATTTGTTTAGAGTTTTAAGTAGATGTTTTTTTAGTAGATGTTGCCTCAAATAAGCCTTATAAAGCTGATAGTTTCTGCTAAATTAAGGTTTTAAAAAACCTACCCCCCAAAATATAAATTATATATATAAATGTTTTGGTCTACTGTACAAATCGCAGAGCAACTTAAATTAAATAAAGAATGGCCAGGTACTCGCTCCTCTGGTGCCCCCTATTGAAGCAAAGATTTATTGCAGGCTACACGAACGTGGGCTACAATAATAGTCAACGGAGACTCCGTGGTTTGATTATATGAGAGGCTATTAGGCCAAAATAGATCACACATCCGAATTAACTTTAGCAACTAGTACAGTGTCTGCATAAGTTCCATTGTGTTTAAATACATGTCATACCAAATCAATGACATATTGTAGACTATAATAGCTCGGAGGGTATAGTATTTCATGAGATATAGCTGTGTTAGTAAAGTATTGGCCTACACTTTCAATTCCAGATAAAAAAAGAAGAAATATCTATTTTCAGAATTATATAAATGTATATATATATAAGTAGACTGCATATGTTTGCAACAAATATTAAAGTTTCAGTCGTGTACAATGCAATTCAACTACATGTATAAACTACATATATAAAGTAGCGAGTTATCAGATGTAATTATATAGCCATCGTACTTTTATAATAACTAGTTACAACACTGACATTTTTCTTGAAATACCTCTATTGACGCTGCGCCTCTGTCTTGTACTTGCGAGCGTCAAGTCGCCAGGTCTCCCTCAGCAATACTGGAACGCTGAGACAAACATCCTCAATCGATGACAACATGGAATAAACATGGCCCAAAAGAAGAGCATTTTTTTTGAAGGTCAGTAGTTCTGGGTGTAACTCTTATTGTAAGTATATGTAGTATGCTAGAGGTAGCCCATTGGTATCCGTTTGTAGAATTTTTTACGCATTTTTAATGTAATTCATTCCTCACCAATGTTGGATTATTTGTCTAGTTAGCCATTTCTGCTAACTGTGTTAGTAACTAGCATGTAGCTAATGTTAGCTGGCTAGCTAGCAAGCTAAGCTAGCTAACCAAATTTCCAACGTTGAGTTGTCTTATCTGGCTTACTTGGCTAGTCAGCGGGTGGCCATTGAATTGTTTGCTTTTAGCCTTTGACTGATGTTGCAAAAGTGCATATTCGAATTTACTAAACTTTAATAGCTAAAAATATTGGTACTGTAGAATGTGCAATAAAATGGTATTTCATGCTGTTAAAATGACGTTCATATATTTTAACGCCATAAATTCAATCTAACGCAGTTAGCTGGCTATCTTACCAGCCTATGTAGCTAGAGCCCTTGTTGAAATTTCTAACTAATCTTGGTGCAAGCTGAAAGCTTGACAATACAAGTCAAACAGAAATGCATTTCACTGAGTATATGTCTTGCATTATATCATGTTAACCTTCTAAGGGTTTGTTAATTTTGCCTGGTTGCTGCACAAAACTGCAAACGAATGAGGTAGCTGCTAATGATCTAGATAGCTAGCTAAAGACAGCTAGCTCACAGGAGCTGTAATACAGGCCTTCCTATATAGCTAGCTAGGCTAGCTAGCAAGACATCGTAACGCTAATACTACTTCGGGATGCCTGTCGAAATATAAGTCAAGTGAAGTTACATGAAGCTGTGATGTATACATTGTGTATAATGTCTTTAACGTTTTTAGTCAGGGAGTGCATACAGAAGACTATTAAATATGCCCAGTTGCTAGCTAGCTTCAGCTTTGTCTGCATTCTTATGAACCACTGACATCTTTATTTCGTGTTAGCTAGCCAGCTTGATAGTTTTCTGGGCCTTTTCTTTAAAATTCGCTGTGGTTTGTAACATATAGTTGGAGTCGAGTTGATGTATGTACGATTTCGGTCTCCTGTGTGATTATGGATGTGTTTCATTTTACTTTAGCTAGCTAGCTATCCTGCCTTTAACTCCTTTCCAAATTTCCCTTAGTTGTGCATTTCTTCTCCTTAAAAAGTCGATACAAAAATTTTATTCCTTTATGGTCCAGTATTCTTATAGTGATTTGGTGAAATGTCGCATTCAAGTCAACAAAAGGTGTGTAATGTGGCAACTGGTTAACATTTTTTTAAGATGTGAGGACCCCGTGGGAAATTAAATGTAAGAAAACGGCGTCTAGTACAGTTGGATTAGACATATAACTAGCTAGCTATCTCCTGATGGAATATAAAATGTGTGGTATGCGTCTCTGAAGGATGTATAAACTGTTCATGTTTAAAGACGATATCGAGTTTCTTATTTTTAGTGAAATTGCAGTTTATTTCTCATAGTATTGAAAAATACTGGTTGGTCTAAGATTCAGGTTAGGACAAGTAGCTAGCTATGGTAATACATTGTTATATATTTATTTGTCCTTTCTTTTTGGTTTTCCTTAGTATTACATTCATAATTTTGCTCCAATTTGCATTGTTACAGTGTCCTATATAGGGAGACTGGTATAGCACTATACCCTTTATTAGGATGTGAGATCAGTGTCCCATGACTTTTCACACTTTTATAGTTTACTTGCCAAGTAAGTCTCAGATCTGTTGAAGGCATTGCCATAATGCAGTTCACCTGGCTAAGTCTAGCGTGGGAGTCATTCAGTCTCATTACACCACTGTTTCCTATGTGTTGGTTAATGTGAGTCTACAATTACAGGTTTGCAGTATCTGCTTTGAACCTAACTGAATCAGCATACATTAAATGTTGGTCACAGGTTACAATAGGGTTATCATTAGGCTTTACCCTAGAGTTAACTGGGTACACTTGGCCTGTTACTGAACCAGACAGTGGCGAAGAAACGGGCAGGCATGCCAGTGTCATGAAAGGTTGATGCTTAGCTTGCAGGTCCAGAACATTAGTAAGAGGACAGTTGGACCAGTGCAGGCATCTGTGCTTTTTCTAAAGTAAGAAAGTGTGTGTGTGTGTGTGTGTGTGTGAGAGAGAGAGTGAGAGAGAGAGTGAGAGTGAGAGAGAGTAAGTAAGTGGGAGTCTGTATTAGACTGAGGCAGTGAAAAGATCTTGGCTATCGGCACCATTAAATGTAACCTCAGTTGTAGCTGTAGCTTGGTCATTTCAGTTATCTGGTACTCCGTCCATACTCTCTCACTTTCAGTTAAGCTTGCCTTGTTTTATATATATATATATATATATATATATGAGCAAAAATGTTCCATTATCCACATAGACATTTGAACCTTCTGTGGTTTCTTCAAAAGATAATGTATTGGCTAAAGTGATTAGTAGAACACTTCCTTCTGCCTTCCTTTTTCAGGGTCATGTCCTGTTACATGAAATCACACCAGCATCACACATCTCCCATGTTTTTAGGCCAGCATGTACTGTAAAAGAGACCACAAATGTAGTGAGAGGAAAAATACTTTGTGTTTATTTTTTGGATTTCTATACAACAAATGCAAATTCTACCCTAGGTGTTGTTTTTATTAAAACACTGCTGTCATGTTACAAATCTGTATCTATACAAAGCATACTGCAGTGAGTGGGCTTTCACCTATAAATACTGTGTAGCTGCTTTTCTCTGCTCTCATTATGGAGCGTGTTTTTTTTAATTTTAATCTGATTTAATTTCTGTTCTTTTGTTTTGCCCTAAGCTCTCGATAGATCAGAAGCCAGAAGAGATGGTGGGTTCAAGCAGAGCTGGAGTTTTTCTCTCTCTGATGACAGTGAAGAGGAGAGGAGAAACGAGTAAGCACTTCCCCTAAGATCATCTCACCCCTTCTTGGGCCACCTTCATTCTTGGCCCCCCCCTTTTTTTTTTCTTCGTAACCAAGGACCGACGACTTCCGTCATATCTGAACTCACGGATGCGGTGCGGCTGTTGCCCTCTCTAGTGTGTACTGTCTGCAGTTTTAGAAACTGCAGTCTCAGGACTTGTGGTTCTGCATTTATAATAACCCAATGAAGCAATCATAAACTTTAACACAGGTTCGCAAATTCTGCAGTATGGTGGGGGAAGTTTGTTGGGGGGGGGGGGTTGGTGAGACTGCTGCAGTCTCTCCACGCTGCTCTTTGTTCGAATGATCGGCGAATCGTGCAGAGCCTGCCTGTGACTTCGTGCGGGTGGGGTTTGGTTTCCCAAATGCCCTGGAGGCACAAGCACTGTCCTGATACTGTAAGGCGAGCGAGCTGCTCACCTTGAGCGCCATATCTCGAGTAACAGGCAGGATGATCTAAACACTGCCCTTCCTTGGGGAGACTGAGGCCTGGTGAACGCTCCAGTAACGTGAGCCTTTCAGCGCAAGGATAGTTTTTCTTCAGAAATATTGAGAAATGCGGTAATACAAGAGGCTGTAATACCCTTAGCTCAAATAACGAGTACGATTCGGAGCTCTCATTACCCAGAGATCAAAGGTCAACAATTTCATCCCTACATCTATTAGCTCCAAATATGTAAATATGTTGGAATTACCAAATGTTTAATCTAATTTCATGTGTCTCCTAGGAATGCAGCACTGGTTGTGTAAAAGCTGTTTTGTCTTTATTAGGTCCTTCATTTGCATATGTTTATAAGAGATGCTGTATATCTCAATTATATTCAACCAATTTCTAAGATTGAGTATTGGACCAAGCCTGGCACAGTTCAGGGTTCAGGTTTGCAAAAGCTAGGCGGACCCTTTTAGAGAACCGTATTGTCTTTACCATCCTGTGCTGATCTCTGTGCTGTGACGACCAGTCAGGCGTAGGGTTCTCCAGTCAGAAATCGCCGTGACCAAGCCCCTGTTGAGACAGACTGCTTGCCACCGACCCTCCCAGCTGCCGCTCGACCATCGCAAAGTCCCCATACCCAGGCCAATCTTGACCCCACCCCCTCTCCTTTAATGCTGGCATTTGTCTAGCAGAGCCATTTTGCAGCAGGCAGAGAGCCGTCTGCTTTGTTTCACTGACGTCTGCCTCCGTTTGGCCCACAGCACTTCCCTTGTGACCACAGATCAAGTGGGTGGTCGGCAGGAGCTTTCCCCTGAAGGGATGAAGGTACCCGCTCACACACGCAAGCCTTTCCCCCCCTCTCCTTTCCTTTTTATTACTGTACTCTCTCTCTCCTTCTGTGTGCCCTCTCTCTTTCTCTCCCTGCCCTCTGGCTCTTACTCGGGGACTGAAAATTGCTGGAATAGCTATTCACATTTTTGTGTTTGCTGGTAGCTTGCACTAGACACCTTATCTGGCCACTGTGGCTGGAGAAGCTCCTATTGTTATGAGGACGGTTTGTTTTTTTCATGCAAGTCATGTAAAGGCCTCATCTTTTTTTCAAGTTATTGGAACATTTTAAACTTGTTAACAGTATGCTAACAAGTTAACAGTATGCTGAACTTGTTAACAGTATACACATTCAGAGATGATGAACCTTTAATCCTTTGTGATGGTACACAAAGTGATTCAAACCATTTTCCATAAATGTATTCAGTATTCTGTAGTTACTCAGGGGTTTTACCCTGATGTAGTTTTAAAAAAAACTTTAAGGACAGGAAGACAACAAAAGTGACACAAGAGAACCTGTCTGCAATGTAGTGCATCGTTCCCTGAGGTTAAGAGAACCTGTCTGCTATGTAGAGCATCCTTCCCCATGGTTAAGGGACCTTGTCAGCTGAATGGATGCTTTCAGCACAAAAGCTGAGTTTGCGTTGTTCTCTCCTACCTGATGTTTCTCTGTTATATTTCTCCCTCCTGTCTTTCTAGCAGGCTCCCCCTCTGAGCCACTTTGGCCCCCTCGAACCTGTGAAGACGTATGAAAGGCGGCCAAATCATTTCAAGCCCCTCAACAGAATGGGAACAGGCAAGCCCAGGTAAGACACTTACTGTACAGTCAGAGGGGCTGCCTCATCCAGCTAGAACTGTAATTTAACAAGATGGCCTGAAGTACTGTAACTGCAGCTGGGCCCTTAAATAGGTTACTGGCTCGCTTGTTTGCAGACATGGAACAAACTTTTTATTAGAGTGTCTTGATGTGTATGTGTGTATTGACAAATACATATTTAATACATATTAAACACTAGTATGTTAGTATAATGCATGATATCTGATTTCAAAATGATTAACCCTTTAACCCAAAAATGATTCTTTTATTTATTTGCTACCTGAGTGGTGATGTCAACACTAGCTAGTTATGGTTTCCCTTTGCTATGACTTAACCTAAAGAAACTTATCAAAATTTGCCTTCAGTTATGCAGGTTAGTCCATGTTGTCTGTGTATGACACGGGGGGGGGGGGGGGGATATGTAAATAACAGATTATAGGGGTGAACCACTCAGAATTAATCCACTGCCCCACCGGTTCCGTTGCAGTGACGCTCCCCACTCGATGGCCATCTCCCCACTTCCCAACAGAACCAATTATTTAATCGTAAGTCAAGCGCGTTCTCAAGGCGTGGTAGTTCAGGGCCGGCTGTTTCAGCATACTCATCTCCCCAGTGCTGTCCGAAAGCCAGTACAAAGGTAAAGCTCCTCACCTGCCTCTTCACCTGTATCGCTGCTTCTTGTACGTCTTTGGACACAGGAACAAAATTGCACACCTTATGCTTTGTGTTATTGCTCGCTTCTTGTAATCGGGCACAGCGATCGGTAGGGTGTTGGAGAATTGTACTTGTTTGGGAATGTAAATGTCCGTATCTGAGTTTTCCTTATGTGTAGTGCCTGTGTTCTGTGTATTCTGCTTATTATATGCATTTTTCCCTCTGGGATAAGTTGTGCTGTTTTTACTTTTATGTAAACAGTCAAGGCGGAAAGTTTGCACGCCGATTCACATTCTCCACGTTTTATTACATTACAGACATATCCTACAATAGAGAGAATTTTTGGCCTCGAACATTTATATGCAAATCGGCAAATAATTAAATAAAGTGAAAACATGTTTTCAGAAAATATGCAACTTGATTTTACTGACACAGGTTATTTAGGGATTATATATCTGTGCACACCCTTGGTTGATGCTCCTTTGGCAGCAGCTACAGCATCTTGGGAAAGAATCGAAGGGCGAGGGTTGCAAGTGCCATTGCATGTTTCAGTACAGAGACATTTTCAGCTTGTTCCACACATGTTCAATTGGATTCAGGTCTGGGCTCTGGCTCGGCCACTCGAGGGCATTTGCAGATTTTCTCCAAAGCCACTCCTCCGTGCTTTGGGTCACTGTCATGTTGGAAGGTAAACCTTTTGCCCAAGTCTTAAGTCCAGAACACTTGGGAGCTGGTTTTCTTCAAGGATCTCGGTGTGTTTAGCTGCATTCATCTTTCCCTCTAATCAGGACTAGTCACCCCAGTCCCACTGCTGAAAACATCTCCACATCATGATGCTGCCAACACCATGCTTCGCTGTAGGGATGCCATTTGCCAGGTGATGAGCAGTGCCTGGTTTCCTCCAGATGTAACGTGTTGTTCAGGCCAAAAAGTGAAGTTGTTGCTTCATCAGACCACAGAATCTTGTTTCTCATGGTTTGAGAGTCCTCTAGGTGTCCTGTCATGTGCCTTTTACTATAGAGTGGCTTCTATCTGGTCATCTCCACAAGGATATGCTGACCTGGGTTTCTGCTCACCTCCCTGGCCAAGGCCAGTCTTCCCCCGATCACCGTTTGAAAAGAATTCAAATGTATCGTAGGATATGTCTGTAATGTAGTAGAACGCAGTGAAATGGTGTGCAGTCTTTCTGATTTGTCTGAACATGCTCCATATGGGCAAATGTTTTGGTACACAACTCTTGATCATTGAATTCCCATTGCCACAGGGGTACAAAATTACACTCTTATCCATGAAATGTGCTCCCCCCCCCCCCCCCCCATTTCAGAACATTTTCAGAATGTTCCCTCCTAAATATTTCACAATCAACTTTGAGTTGTACCTTTTCAAAAGTGTTTAGGACCCACCAAAAGTGTTTTAGAACCACAACTCTGCTATGAAGTGTTAAACCAAGTTATAGAGCAAGTTATATAATTATAGGTCAGGGCTGAGGCACATAGTGTGTGAAAGTCACCAACACTCTGCTGACTCGATGACTGCAGAGATCCATACCTCCTCTGGTATTAACGTCAGCACAGAAACTGCACCAGGAGCTTCATGGCATGGGTTTCCATGGCTGCGCAGATGCATGCAAGCCTTACATCACCAAGCACAAAGCCAAGTGTGGGACGCAGTAGGGTAAAGCACACCGGCACTGGACTCTGGAGCAGTGGAAACGTGTTCTGTAGCGAATCACGTTTTTCTTCTTGGCAGTCTATTGGCCAAGTCTGGGGTCGGTGAATGCTAGCATAACGCTACCTGCCTGACTGCATCGTGCCAACTGTAGAATTTGTAGGAGGGATAATGCTGCAGAGTTGTTTTTCAGGGGCTTGCCTCAGCCCCTTAGTTCCAGAGAAGGGACATCGTAATGTTTCAGCATACCAAGCCACTTTCAGCAATTCTATGCTACCGCCTTTGTGGGAACAGTCTGGGGAAGGCCGTTTTCTGTTCCAGCGTGATTGTGCCCCGCTGCACAAAACAACATCCATAAACATATGGTCGGGTGAATCTGGCGTGGAAGAACTTGACTGGCCCACACAGAGCTCTGACCTTGTCGAATACTTTTGGGATTGACTAGAATAGAGATTGTGAGCCGGGAGGAAATTCCCACAGACACTCTCCAAAGACTTTTGTCCACTTTTGTTTGAACACATTTGTCCATATGGTGTGTGTGTGTAAATATCATATTTATTGTATTCTGTCTGTTATGATGTTTCTGTAACTACGCAAAATTGAGCTCTGGATATTAACGTTTATGCCAGGAAGGCGATATGTTGTTATATGCCATCTTTTAATGTTACCTCTTGTAAACGGATTGATCTGCTAAATTAACATTACAACATTACACTGACTTTATTTACGTTCTTTTCAAAGCAGCCTTGACCTAAAAGAAAGGTAAGGCATGAGACAGAGTACAGTTTGTTCGCCTTTTTCCTGGCTTGCAGTATCTGTGCTGTGCTGCTTTAGTTAACATAGTAATTCAGGAGCAACCGATAGCATTTGCCACTGCGATCACCATCTTGGCTGTTCAAAAGGCACGTTCTCTTTTAATGACCTTCTTTGCTTTGTGTAGTTTTGCGTACGTTTTTTTTATTTAACTATTATTATTTTTTATCTACAGCGTGGCAAAATGCATCGCTTAATAACTAACATGCTCTAGGCAGCATTTCTTTTCTTCCAGCAATGGTCACAGCATGTTAAGTTTTAGAATTTTGAATTAGAATTTGGGTGTTTAGGAATGTTCATGTATTTGTTTATTTGTGTTTGTGTTTACTTCATGCATGTGCCTCTCGTGTCCTGCAGGCCCGACTTCACCACCCAGCCGATCCAAAGAGTAGAGCTAGATAACATTATTCTCACCTGCCCCGAGACCTCAGGTAAGCTCCAGTGGGCTTTGGGGTTCTTTTTCCAGTTTTCTTTTGGGAGTGCTCTTCCGGGTGCCTGTTCAGGTTATTGAGCTCTTGTGCTGGAACGTCTCCATGGTTGCAGCAGTTCCAGCTGTGTGTAGGTGGAGAGGCTCCATGGGTGTGTTATATACACGCACACTGGAGATCAAAATTGGAGAACAATGTATGAACACTTGATTTTCTCAGAAAATCTACATTGATCAACATTTGAAGGATTTTTTCTAAGGGGTACACCATGCCACTAGAACAGTGTTTTACAAAATAACCAAAGTATGTCAACATGAAACCTTTATTTTGCAAAAAAAAAAAAAAAAAAAAAAAAAACCGTATAAATGGGTAACAGCAAAAAAGTTAGCACCGAGCAAGGTTAAAATTTTTTCTTAAGGTTAGGAA
>JAOYMR010000004.1:2845174-2862030 GCA_025802075.1 Tenebrosternarchus preto | reverse complement strand
GTGTGATGGGTTGTAAAGAGAGAAGGCTGGGCCCAGCCAGAGCACACACGGAGCCTGCTAATCACACTGGTTAGCAGGCACTACATGTTTACCTGATCACAGTTCTGGAATGTGGCTCTGTGGCCCGAATTAGAAATCTCTTTGGGCTCTGCAATGGTTTCGAAGATTTAACCTGCATCAGTGATCAGTCCAGGTATTGTAATATTTTCCTTTTTCTTTTTCAGGATGATTGTGTATCCCCCTCCCCCTGCTAAAGGTGGAATCTCTGTGACGAACGAAGACCTTCACTGTCTGAACGACGGAGAATTTCTCAACGACGTCATCATTGACTTTTACTTGAAGTTAGTGTGGCCCTCGCCATGTTTGTACTTTTAATGAAATGCAACCTTCAGATTCACTGCATATGGGTGGAATATTTTAACTAGTGGGCTACTGCCAAACTGGCTTTTCTAGATGCTAGAAAATGCTAATCATCCTCAATTTAAGCAGAGAATGGAGGTGAACTGAAGTACTTGGGATTGCACCTACATTCCGAACATTACTTTGTACCCACTTTGTTAGAACATGCCATGTCTGAAAGCATGTGGGTTACGTGAGATGTATTGGTGCTTGCAGGTATTTGTTTATGGAGAAGTTGGAGAAAGAAGATGCACTAAGAAGTCACGTTTTCAGCTCTTTCTTCTACAAGAGACTCAACCAGAGAGAGAGGAGGAGTGCCCCAGACTCCACCAACCTACCGTAGGGACCTCTCCCCTCAGTCATGAGCCGTCGTTCGGTCTGACGTTCAGCTCCTTCAGAACGCCAATGTTCCGTTAGATCACTGGGCACGACCAGTGTGTGACGTGTCCGTCTGATTCAGACGTGACCGACCAGCAAAATAATGCATTTCCAGTGTAGTACAAATTCAGTCCAGTTCTGACCATCCTTCCACTCTGCCAGGATACAGAAGAGGAAGCACAACCGGGTGAAAACATGGACACGGCATGTAGACCTTTTCCAGAAAGACTTCATCTTTGTCCCCATCAATGAGTCGTAAGCTCCTCCTTTGCCAAATTGGGTCTAATAGATATCGAGCTACTATTGTATTTTGATCTTTTAAATGGTTCTCTATTAGGTAGATACTGTCATTGTTTGACATTTAAAAATGGTAATATGAAAATGCTGAGTGTTATTACTAATAAATGTAGCACCTTAACCAAATTAAAAAAAAAAGTGATTTAATGAGTAAATTTATCATAATACTAAAGCTAGTCATTCACGCCCTGTTTCTCTCTATAACCCTTGTTCCTCTCTACCCTGTTTCTCTGACCAGAGCCCACTGGTATCTCGCAGTGATCTGCTTTCCTGGTCTAGAGGGGGTTCACCTGGAGGCTAACCCTCTTTACCAGCCCCAGCCCCAGCTCCAGCCCCGGGGCTCCACCCCAGCCTCAGCCCAGATTAGCACCTCCAGAATGGCGGAAGGAGGCCTGGAGGAGCCCTCCCCGCACACAGAGCCCCTCTCCTTCAGCCAGGCGGAGCTCACTGCGGAAGGAGAAGGGCTCTGTGAGCCACAGGCGTGCCACGCAAACATGCCTTCGTGCCCTCACCTGCCCCCGGAACACTCGTGCCATGAACTCAACGGGCAGGTCAAAGTTCAACCGCATTACACAGGTGAGTCGCAGTGAGGTTAGATGATTTGGTCATGATGAAGAGCTGAATATTCCTGATGACTAATTGATGAGTAACTGGCGGCGGATGATGATGATGATGATGATGATGATTTTTTAAAATCTGTGTCTTGGAATGATTTCCTGTTGGTCAAGATGCTTTGCGCAGAATCGGCGTGTGTTATGGCAATGAGGATCCTGGCACCTTCTCAGATGACCAAAGTTCATCTCAGGTAAGTGTCTGCCACCTCTGGCAGTTTCAGAAGCACATGCTGCAAAAAAGCAAATCCATTCCTAGCAGCTGACCTTAAACTAGTCAGTCCAGTAACCAGGCTTGCCCTGCTTTACCGGTGTGTCACCATCCATCTCGCAGGATGAGTGCAGCGAAGATGGGGCTCTGGCAGATGAAGGCGGGTCCTCGGAGAGCATGGAGTGGACATCCAAACCCAACATCTGCAGGCAGTGAGCTCCCACCCTGTCACTCGCGTCATACCAGTCAGTCGGAAACGAGGATAATACCCCTGCCACCACACAGATGCCTTGAACCCTGTGAACACACTGTCGATCATACCAAAACAGTGGGACATGGGAGAGTTGGGACTGGAATAAATACTGAGTGCACTTTCCCCATGTAGGGGTTAAGTTTGTCTTTTTCAGTATGTTGGTGCAAGTGAGAAACTATATAAAACCAAGACTAACTAAATGCATAGAACTGTAGATGTAACCCCAGTAAAATAACAAATATATAGTAAACATTTGAGTAATAATGTGAGAAAAATGTTGGTACTTTTGTAAGAATACGACCACCGTGAGTATATAATTTCATCGTTCAACCTAAAATATATTTCACGCGATAACGAGCGGTTAAAATGTCTGCAGCGTGCTTGTCTATTAGTACTACTGTTGTAATAAGGCTGCTTGTCTATTAGTACTACTGTTGTAATAAGGCTGCTTGTCTATTAGTACTACTGTTATAATAAGGCTGCTTGTCTATTAGTACTACTGTTGTAATAAGGCTCCTCTGTTTGTGCTGTGAGTTGCTGGCCCTTCGTTCAACCCGTTTAAAAAATGAATGCTGAACGGACTTCATTTTAAATCTTCCACGTGACGCAGCCCCAATTCTATCCTGAAATGAGCTACAGCTTTGAATGTTCCTCAGAATGTGCTGCGTGATATTTAACAGCTTTTAGCTTGTATATTGGAATGTTTGGAAGTAGACTGTGCATACCTGCTATTTGTGGTCTTTAAAAAATTGCTTTCATTTATTAAACACCAACCGCATAAGTAACGCACCAAATGCATAACTAATTTAATGTTTTCTGGAAGCTTGTCTGCATAGTTGGCCATGGGCAGCCCTTGAAGCTCCACTATAGTTCCCACGATTTTTAAAGCCTGATCAATCCTTATTATTTCCACTAGGGGGCAGGATTGTTGCAACCACAACTCCTCAGTGAATGGGTTTTAGTGAACCACAAAAAATTGCTTTTGCATTTGTATTTATTTTTGTTACTGCGATTTCTCATTTTTCAGACCATGTATTCTCATCATGGATTCCTTGCGAGGTCCTGCCAGATCGACAGTGGTGAAGACATTACGAGAGTAGGTGTCAGCCTGTTTATGCCTTCAAGTAATGTTGGTTATTTAGGATGTTAATTAGGATGTAATTAGCCTTTAATGAGTGTTTTGCTCTTTTGCAGTATTTAGTGCACAGAGAGCACTACTGCCTTCACTAAGAATTAAGATGGGCTTGATTGGGGTCACTATTGGAAGATCCAGTAAAGTGTTTATATTGTAATTCCTTTCGAAGGCCATCTGAATGTATTGTTTTTGTGTATAGGCAGCCGGTTTGCATGTGTGTCAGTGTATGGTTTGGTGCATTTGTGTACACACGTGTGCGTGTGCATCTGCGTGTGTTCATTTACGACTGTGTGTATGTGTACACATGTTCTCAGGTATCTGGAGGTGGAGTGGGAGGTGAGGAAGGGCAGCCCGAGGAGTTTCGGCAAGGACGTTATGAAGGGTTCAAGCCCGCGCGTGCCTCAGCAGGACAACTTCAGCGACTGCGGCGTCTATGTCCTGCAATACGTCGAGAGCTTCTTCGAGGTACGGCCGTCCTGTCTGGACACGTTCAGCCGCGAGGTCCACCGTTGGCACGGACCTCGAGAGGACACAACAATCTAATAATGGCATGAAAGACTGACATAAACCTGTTCGTACTACCTTATAAGACCTGACATTGCCTTGTGAAAAGTGTTGTTTTACAGAGTCGATGAGATGATGAGTTCAAAGTCTTAAGAATAAAACGCATTTGTTATCCATGTAGTTTACTGTATGTTTTCAGGACCAGCAGGAGTCTAATAAGGGATATGTGGTCCTCTTAGACAAAGTAATGCAGTTAGACATCAAAGACAGAATAGAAACTTTAACTATCCATTTCTGGAAATTTGTTAGTACATTAGCATGTATATTTATACCTATTTAAATGGAGATGCATGTACACAAATTTACATGGAGTTACACACTTTCCAAAACACCCCTGAAACACACCCTGGTTTTGGGTACATAAGATGATTAAACAATTCTGTACTTGAAAATAGATTTTCAGACTTTTCCTTACAGACTTCAGAGACAATTCTGAGGATAGTTTATCGCCATCGTCTTTAATACCTAATATCTATATTTTTTTTGTGCCTTTTTGAAAGAATCCTCTACCAAGCTTTCATCTCCCCATGAACTTGTTGGACTGGTTCCCTCAGCAACGGATGAAGACCAAACGTGAGGAAATCAGGGAGCTCATCTTGAAGATTCAGTCTCAACAGCAACTGGATAGGGAAAGTTCCGGGCAGGTGGATCCCTGCGCCAGCCCCTGTGAGGATTTGGACGCTGGAGACGCCTTAGAGTCAGCTGATCTAATTCCACCAGTCAGCTCCTGAGCTCCACCCCATGCTGCTATATGCTCTTACTATGACACGGTCCCGTTGGCCCTGCCTCCCGTGGCACTGACGGCCACTCGGGGGGGCCCTCTGTGATTGTACGCTGCTGGACGACTCCGCCGTTAATTCTTATAAAAACTATTTCTGTTCCCCCTTCATTAACAAAAGAACAAGAACACTTTTTAATTTGTATTAAATAAAACATGTACATATGCTGGAAGGTGTTTTTTTGTTTGTTTGTTTTGGTTTTTTTCTGCCTTCAAGAATTGACGTCTCATCATCTCACGTCTCACTCTTGCGCCATCAGTGGGGTAAAATTATTCATTCATGTGATGACTTCCTGAAGGTCATAGATGACCTTGGTCACTCTGTACACCCGCAGGATTAGTACTGTTCAATGCCCTGTTCCGTTTGTACTTCAACTCATGATATCTGACTGTAGAAAAACAATTTGTTGATGTTTGTAGGCTAAGTACCCAACACAATCTGGAAGGAAAAAAAATTAACTTGGTTTTTTTGTTTGTTTTTTTTTTTAAATAAACATCTAACTTCTCTCATGGCATCACACATTTGCTAGTCAGTGCCTGTTGAAGCTTTATATGATGTGACCACATGTAGGTGGACTTCAATTTCAATATTAAACTATTTGAGATGCAAGAGTGCACATCTGCCTTAGTTCATACAAAAAATAATTATGTAATAAACTGAGTAAAGATCACTGTGACAATTGATGAGGAAAAGCACAAAATATTTTTTTTCTTTTAAACAAAAAAAACCCTTCTCCTTCCACACAATGTCCTAATTAAGTGTTTTACCAGAATTACTGATTTGTAAAATCTGAGTCCACATGTTGTGTATTAACGCTAAATCACTTGGGCTTAATGTGCTGCATGAACGTGAGGGTGTATATGAATGCATACTCAAAATCAGACCACAAATATCTGCTCATATGCTTACTGTGTACCTGCCCTCATGAGGATCTTGTGACCTTGTGATACAGAATGGCCTAGCTGAAAGGACAATAGATAAGATCCCTGTGTAAAAAGATCATTATGTCTAGATACACATGTATGTTTTGCGCCTATAGTCTTGTTTGGTTTTGGAGGTGAATTGAAGGTAAGGGGGGTTTTCAGAGTTCTGTACACACATTTCTTAGTAGTGATGGCATCTATGACACTGGTTATGTATCTCAAAGGATGAACATTTGAAACTTTCTTAATGCTATAAATACCCAAACCCAAAGTTCTTACAGTTTTTAGCTGGGAGTGGGCCAATTTCGACGCACCCGCCAAAGTTAATCCCACGGTGTGCCTAATTTTAGTGCTATACAGTGGATTTGGTCAAGCGTGTAAGTACTATAAATTCAGGAGGTGAGGGAGCCCTATTGTTTGGGTAGGTAAACACGGACACGTGACCAGGATCCGTCAGGGACCAGGTGTTTGTGCGGTTTCTACCGTCGAGCTATGATGGCTGGTCAGGATGAACCAGTGTAAACGGTCTCTGTAGCAAAACAGTGGCACTGACTACTTCTATGGTCTTTTTTTATTTTATTTTTTTGTGGAAGTGGCTATGGGGCTAGAAAAAGTGGCAGCTGTTAGGGTTCAGTCCTTGTTTTAGACTGAGCGAAGTTGTTTGAGAGTTGGGAAAAGGTGAAAACTTTAAAGTTTTAAGAAACTGTCTATCTCGTGGATGCTACCTTTTAGATACGAGTACTTGAATAGTCCTAAACCGTGCACAGCGCACCTGCCAAAAGGAGCCGCGTCCCACGCTCGGGATGAAGCGGCAGTGCTGAAGCGCTCCCACCGGCTGCTGGAAGCAAGTGCTGCTCCGCTCGTGACGTCACTGCGCTCTGTTCCCTGGACTTCATTCTGGGAGTCGGAGGTTGCTGCCTGCAGGAAGGAGAGCGCAGGAAGATCACAGTGGGGTTCAGCGTCCTAGGAATCTGTCGCAAAACTTTAACGTTGGATGTGATTTCGCACACACATTACGGAATATACTGGCCCGTAGTGGAACGAGGTAAGTGCTGCCAATACGCGCTGCACGCAAAGGCTTTTCGGTGGTGAATTACAATTGGTTTGTGTCTTGTTTTTTTTACATTTTTTTTTTTTTTTTTTTTAGAAAAGTGCACTTGGCTAGTTGTTAGCTTGCTACGTGAATGCAACGGTCGTGTGGATGCTAATGGAGTCTGTCAAAACACCGGAAACGACTGCCATCGATTTCTTGTATTCCGTAAAAAAATATTGCTTTCATTGCTATCACGGTACAATAGCTGTCAATTCAGTAGTTGCGTTTTTAGCTGTACAGCTTTTCAAAACAGCAGACAGAATCGCAGCTAGCTGGCTAATCGTCCAAATGTATTCATTCCCACACCGGATTGAGCGGTGGTGTTTCTGGGGACGAAAAGTGCATCGCGATGTATCCGAACAACAGATGTTTCGCCAGTGTTTTGCAACGACCCGTCCAGTGCGAATACAGTCGTACTTGTACGGCGCGTTTGAGTAGGCGCAACTTAATAGTATTTGACCAGCCTTTTGGTAAAACACTGAACCGCCAAGGGAACGACAGGACCTCCTCCGAGCAGGCCATCACCTGAGCCGTAGACTCGCTATTCTGAGGAGCACCAGTGGATTACAGCCATTAGGTCTCACTGGATCTGTCTGTCTGTCTATCTCCGACTGGCAGGCAACAATACGAAACTTGTTTTGTTCAGTTGTTGTTATTTTTCTAGACGTTCACAGAATTATTTCTCATAACCGACTTTTGGTAGTTTGGTAGTTGGTTTCATGAGGTGAAGGCGTAAGAATGAATGCAAAAACATTTTGGAAAGAGGACGATTCTTCAGCACCTACTGACCTGTCGTCCCCCCCCCCCCCAAAAAAAAAACCTCAACCTTTGTTTTAAAAGATTACATAGCTGTTTTATGGATGCAATGACACTAAGATGGTAGTTATTATAACAGAACTGAGCTTCCAGAGCCTCCCGGCTGTCGTAAAAGTAACAGTCGATCAAAGGGCAGTTAATAAAGAAACACCAGTCTCGGATTCACTGGTCGTTTCAGATGGGTGACTGCGCCTCTTTTGTAACAAGTGGTGATGATGCCTCGTGATGGTGACAAGGTCGTTAATCTCTAGAGGTGTAGATCATGGAACTGGATACACGGTGTAGTAACCTAACTTTACATGTTGAGCTCACCTCAGCGGCAACTTAAAGTGAATCAGCAACATTGCCGACGTATGAATCAAGTTTAAAAGTATATGCCAAGCCCCGTGTGTATGGTAAATTGGTAGTGACGTTGGAGACGTTGCCCAGGGTATCATGTTACAGTCTGTGTTTTGCCTCCTCACAGACAGTGGTGTGTGGGTGTGTGTCTGTCTATGTCTATGAGATTTTAATATGAGGGATATAGAGGTATTCAGGTCCAGCATGGTGTACTTTGTGAGGGAGTGTCACCTTAACCCTGTTTGACCACTGAGACACGCCCACAGGTGTGGTTATGTACGTCCCGTGACTCACCTGTTCAGAGCAGCTTGGTCTAAAGTCTGGACATGAAGGTAGGCCAATGTGTCTGTGATGAAGTGAGGTTCCAGGAATTCTGGATTTCTGTGTAGTTCAACCGTTTTGGACTTACTTATCTGACAGTAGTTTTGCTGTGGTGAGAATGACTGCAAGGGAACTTCAAACCTGTGATTAGGTTGCTGTTGTTCTATATCTAGTAGTGCTTGGCGATATTGACAAAATTGACTATCATGATGTTTTCCAAATATATCACGGTAACTAAAACATGTTTCCTAAGCACTGCTACTGGTATAAAAAAACATCTTGCAAACATTACAGCTGGCTTCTACATATACGAAAAACACTCCATGGTACATTTGTGTTAGGTAAAACATTACTGTAGTGCCTAGGCAGATCCTCCTATTAAAATAGCTGTCTTTAAAACTACCCTCTTTTTGCAGTAACAAGCCACTCACACACTGAAGTAAACAATATACCAAACTGAAAGATATGAGTCTCTCTCTCTCTTTTTTTTTTTTATAAACTCTCTGGGTAAAGGAGTTGGATATGAAGTTTGCATTTTCTTTATGTGGTAATATCTTATTCAGTAGTGCACAGAGATTACAACTTCATTAGAAGAAGAAGAAAAAGATTTCAGATGGACCCTCTTCATTCACCTGTCACCAGTCTTAAGTACCTGCCAGGGGAGTCCAGAGTATTTTGTCTCACCCTTTAAGCCAGCTTCATACCTTTCATATAGACTGAGGTTCAATGTAGTGAATAATATGCCTCAAGTTTAACAATTGGATTACATTTGAAAGGTTGGAGTTTAATGACAGACTAAATATTTGTTTGTAAAGGTGAAGTCACTGTTAAGGGGGCTGAAATTAGCAAGTGCTCTATCAGTATGACATCTACTGTCAATATGTTTTTGTAAGTTAATGTAATTGTGTCCCTCAGATAGCTAGTCTTTATGTTCTAGGTCAGTCTAGGCTGTACTTTACTGTCTCTCTGTCAGAGCAAGGCCTGTAGCATCTGCTTTGTCCATCTCTCATTTCTTCACCTGTCTTCATTTAGGTCTAACCGCATCCAAATGAGCGTGGCCCATGGTTGGCTGTCTCCATAACAACCATCTTAGGCAGCGCCCTCGGCAGAGTGTGGCTAACCCGGGTTTCCATGACCTCGCCGTGACACGCTTCTTGCTGTACGTTTCCGCATAATGCAGCGTTGCTGAAGGCCTCAGCTTCCAACAAACGAGAAGCTGCCCGGCTTGAAGAAAGTGGTGGGGGTGTGGTTTCTTAGGAAGACTCTAGAAGGTTCTTCTAGAGTCGCCTTTCTTTGAATTTGTCCATATACAAACCTCTCAGATAAGGGCGGGGGGGACCCAAAATACAACACACATGACTCATACTGCCATTAATGCTGTTCTTCTTGTTACCATAATTTGAATTCTGCATTTGTTGGGGATGTACAGTTCCGGCACCAGATGTTCCACAGTGACAAACCCCTTTTTAAACTTGATAAAGCTTAGATTTTTTTAAATGGGGTTTGCAGGGAATGCTCAGTGATTCATGGGATTAACAGAAGTCTTGTAGCATGTAGCCATTGTATTTTAATTTAGCCGTAACATAAATGTATCGCCCGTGTTCCGTCTGGTGTTTGTTAGCTGAGATGGCCGCATGACTTTGGTTAATGATGGATGGGAAATGCACTGCTGGTGCGCTTTTGGCTCCTGCTGCTCTGAGTGTATGTGAACAAGTGGTCTGCACAGTAACCTCTTTATAACCTAAACCTTTTACGGTGGACGACTTCTGTCAGTTCTTCCAGACTCACACAGGAACTGAGCGATTGAATGTTCTGTGTAAAACGCAGCCAGTATGTGAATGTGGGTATTTTGCTCAAGGGTTCGACCTCTGGAGTTCTGCCTGGGCTCATTAGGCAGTCTTAGCTAAAGGAAACGTTGACCCATTTATTTTTTTTATTAAGTTACTGTTTACCCTACGCCATGACATGCCTCAATGGAGGAGTCTGTGTCACCGCTGTAGTTGATATGCTATACCATGTTTCTGTTCACCTCGGTTTCTACAAAGGGGTTGAACTTGAATCTTCCCCACCCTAGAGAATTGAGAAGTGTGTGCTGAGATGTATTTTATCAGATTTCACTGCTGCCTGACAAATCTCGTGATGTTTTGTGCAGATCCAGATTCCCTCTGCTCACTTTTGCGCTCACGTTACTTATAAATAATACATGTGTCTTATGTGATACATACTGCACCTAACACGCCTACCTCAGTGTCCAAAGCTCCCTCTCTGTGGTTTTTGTGGCAGCTACTTTGAAGTGAACGCCCACACCAGAACCTTTCGGTTGCGGAGGACGGAGCCGAGTGGCGTTTCCGTTCTCCAGCTTTCGCCCCAGTGCTGTGTTCTTTAGCTGTGTCTCAGAAATGACTCATCTTTTCTCAGGTTTCCCCTCCGCCGCACAATCCCCCGCCTGAAGCCCCAACCAGCCCGACCACTTGCTGCAGCGGAGCAGGCGGTAGCGTATTCTCTTGCTCTGGCATAGTCTGCTGCGGAGGTTTACGGGCGTTGTTTTGTTTGGGACCCCCTTCCCCCTGCTGGCCGTTCTGAGTAGTGCCTCCATGTTCATGTGGAGCAGTAACATCATGGCTCCTCTGCTTCCCGTCGTTTTATAGCGGACGCTCCCACACGAGGAGCTTTTGCCTGCCCTGAGGCCTTTATCAGTAGATAAGAACGTCTTTCTCGTGAAGGATTGGTGTTCTGACAAACGACTGAGGGCGCTATGTAAGGTGGAACGTATCAGTATTGGGGTATGTAAGCAGACTTTTCAAGGTGCCTTGTTTATTCAGTGTTCCTGGGAGTAGAACCCTATTTCCAGCTATGTCCGACAAGCAGCATCTAACGAACGGTTTCCCCCTGTGGCTTTACCACAAATGAGGACTTGGCTACGTGTCAAACATTTATGTCCCAGCATGCTCTTGTCATCCTTCTGAAGTGTTCTGTACACTTTTGAAACCTTTCATAATTCATTAACGTTTTTTTTTACTAGAGTTCCCACACTGCAGTCAGAACCTTTGTTTATTGGCGTTAGAGTTCGACCTGGTTAGGAAGCTTAAGCCTCGTCAATGTTTAAGCTCTGTAAAAATGTGAGGAGTAAGTTCTGTGGTTATGGATTGCTGATGTCGGCAAAACCTATGAACAGGGAAGAGACGGCAAGAACCTGGGGGAGCTTCAAACAACAATAATGGTCATTAATTCATCCTGTCCTGCCGTGAATTAGCCTGACTGGTTGGAAGAGTTTCAACAGGGCCAGGTAATCCAGAGTTTGTTTCCCTTCTACGATAGAAGTGAAACCAAAATCAATATGGCCTGACTTTGCATAGTTTGCTCTAAAGTCGGATCTACACTTGGCTTTGTGTTCACTAAGGTGTGACTGTAACAGGGTGTATAATGAATTTTAGCACCAATTGTCATCACTGATAAGGTCAGACCTGTCAGCATGTACAATTCTAACATAATGATTTAAGTGTTAAGGAAAGTTCCGGAACGGCGTCCCGCCCTTCGGTGGGGTGGGGTGGGTGTCTGGGATGGTGGCATAACCTGACCCCTCCTGCTGTAGTGACACTGAGTGTTTTTCACAAGCTCCACCCGATTCCTGAAGCTCAGTCTGCATGACAGCCACGGCAATGCCCAAACCCCGAACCCAGGGGAGGAATTATTCAAGAGGAAAGACACTCCATCTTAACTTTCTCCGTGTGAAATGTGATGCAACGTGTCTAAAAGGAAACGTTCATGGGTCAGACAGGTTCACCTCACTGGGTTACCAGTAATAGCACAGTTGTAATTCTATCCACACCTTAAAATTTGCTGTAGTAGGCCACTTTTTATTATTACAAAATTATAAAAGGATTTGGGATTTACATGCCCAGTTAAACAACAGTGCTAAAGCCAGTACGTTTTCTTTTGTAATTTCCATCCCGCACTAGAACGTCTTGTTTGTTTTGGTCTGTGATCTCGCCCATGGCCCGTACACCTGCACTAGAGCAGATGGGCGTATTACATCAACCTTCAAGGACTGGTGGATTATCAAAGCTGCAAGAATTTGAGACGCGGCTCAGTGATGTCGACTAGCGCTGACGTCCGAAACAAGTAATATTACTTGCACCCATCCCTTGCTGCTAGCTAGACGGCCATCTATATTTCATAGAAGCCATGCAACAACCCATTTTAAGAAAAGTTTATTCAATTTTGTGACTGGCTAAATGAATATGGTGCGATTTCTGTAGTGTTAGATTGCTGTTCTCTCTCCACCCCTCCCCCACCTTTGTAAAAAATAGGTTCATTATGAGATGTTGTTTTTAGCTGTGAATTCCCAAGCACCTCCACCCCTAGTAGCTGCAACAAGGAAGACCAGTATACTACTACAAACAAATGTGAAATTATTTCTACATTTACCTGTTGGACTGAACAGCACGTTATTGAGGCCTGGAAAATAGTAACTCTGACTCTAGAGTGTGTTTTTTAAAGCAGTGGGCTTTTGTTTTTCAGGATGATCGGCTTAGCTTTGGCTACCCAATACATCTCGATCATGCATCTAGATAGCTAACATTGATGGAGCTGTACAAGTCCTCATGAGCTGGATTATAATATTCGGACCATACAAACATTGCAAATGTATGCGTTGGCTGATTAACATAAGTGTAGGAGTCGTCATCACGTGTCGTTGTCAGAATGTAATGTTTCACTCGTCTTGCTCGGAGTCCTCAACCTAGCAAACCCACACGAGCTTCGAGTCGGGTGGAGGAGAGGGAAGGGGCAGACAGCTCTCTCCAATATTTTGAGTTTGAACAGTAGTGCCTCTTTGAAATGCTTTGTGTTATTAGGCTACTTAATTGTTTCCTTATGACACAGCGGCAGTAAGGGAAATGACAAATAGAATGCAAATGGAATGACACTCCCTGTTTCTAGCCAAACGGTGGTGAATTTTGTTCTAATGTGTGGGATGATTTTACAGTTCTTCATTTTCTGTCAACTTTTGTTGTTCAACATGTACCTAGTGCCTCTGCTTTTTAAACCATCAAATTCAAACAGTTCGTTGTGCGTGTCCTTTATGGTTTTGTTTTGTTGTTTTTTTTTTTTACAGTGATTGAATCAGTTAAACAAATGCTCCCCTTTGTGTGACTTCAGTTTTAATCCCTCTGTGTGTGAGATCATGAAACTCTGAGCTCTTCTGGGTCCTTTGTTGGTTCTGCCTTTCGTCTCATTGTCCCCCCCCCACCATGACATATCGTCGGCTTTTGTGTTCAGCCAGCACCGCGCGTGCTCACGTGACCTGCCCCTCCACGGCCGAGAGTCCACAGTGGTCCACCGCAACAATCCTCGCTTGTTTGCCGTGGAAGAGGAGTGGGCTCGGCGATGGCATAGTTTATCGGCCTTTGAACCGAGCTCTTTCTGCTCGAGTTCTGCTGAGTTGCGCTAACGCTGGCTGCGTCTGTCGGGAGTCGGTGGGGGTGGCAGGGTGGGTGCTAACCGGGTGCTTAACGCCGGTGACCTTCTCTTTAGAACGACTCAATTCACACCTGGTGGCCCACGGGAGGCCAGCAAGCAAACTCTCAGCCAGTTGACGTGCAGTTCAAATGCTAATGCTCATGGTGGCATTTAGTGGCACCGACTCGCTCGGTGGGATTCGGTACTCGGGTTGTTCTAGCGTTGGTTGCCTGATTCTGGAGGTCTACTGTCCTGCAGGGCTTCAGTTCCAAACCCAATCTAATACACCTGACCCAGTTAGTTGAGGTCGAATTAGAAGCATCAGTGTTGGAGCCAGATGAGATGGGAAGTCCTTTGTTATAACAGAGATCACCTTAAGATGTTTTTTTTTTCCATAGCTTCTATTTTTGTACTAGTGCTGTTTCTTGTTTGTTTGTTTGTTTGTTTTTTTTTAAGGAAAATGTAGCAACTTCTTCCTGAATGCCCAGGGCTCTGGTGCTCTACCACTGTTGCTTTGAAGTGCATTAAATCAGCTGTGTCTCCTTGGCGACCAGCACATTGTATCTAAATCCACTGCAATCCCATCGACTTCTAATGACACCCCAGTACCATGGGCTTAGGACTGGGCTTTCAAAACCCAGTGGTCCAGCCTGGCTCCAGACATTAGAAGAGCCACTTGTCCAGGAATTGCCAGGATTTCCTGCTGCATGACTGGGGAGTCGCGTTCCCCCAGTGACGCCACTGTCCTGCTTGGCCACACCCTCTTCACAGGCAGCAAATGAATGCACCTGCTGATTTGTTTAAAGGTGTTCCGGCAATGTCAGGCAGATTTCCTGAAGCAGCGATGCGTCTTAAATTGCTCGTTCCGGCTGTATGCTGGCTTCTCCTTCGTCGTACGTTGGATTTTTCCGATGGCTGAAGCAGCACTGTCCGTGTGTCTATCACCACAGGACCGATTGAAGCATACAGCTCACTGCTTCACCCCAGTGCACTTCTATGGTATTCTTGCCAAATCGTGATGATTTGGCTGCCACAACCAAAACCCCATGTGTTGAGCTCACTCTCACAGTGTTTATTCGTGTCCAGCTCCATTGTGTTACTCTAGAACTGAGGCTTTGACTGTGTGAATCTTTCCATGAGTTGTTTGCTAAATGCGGAGGGTTTGCTCCACTCAGAGTAGGACTTTTCACCTTTGGGTTTTCGATATTCAGAGGCTCTGTAAGTAAGTTTGAGGAGGACAATATTGGTCTGACAACAGTCCTCAAATGTCCGTTTCTGCATTTAGACTGTTGGGCAAAACAGCTGAGGACGGCATGATACTGCATCAGTTCTGTTACTAAAACCTTCATCGGTACTGTAGAACATCACCCCAGGGTTTTGTTTCCTGTTTATTTGACTTCTTTTCTGTATTAAGCTCATCCGTTCCATTCCATCCGTTCCAGGCTGTTATTTGACTCGCTTCTCCTGGAATTATTGGCCTTTTGAAATGCTTTTCCTATTGATTGCTTTGCAAATACAGAAATTAACTTGTGGTGTTAGGGGCTGTTTTACAGATCTCCAGTTAAGAGCAGCATTTAACAGCTGTGATAAAGCGAACCCATGACCTTCTGTGCTGTTTGCCCTTCTGCTCCCTGTTGGTTTGTATCAGGGCTGTTTGTCTGTCTCTTGGAGAAGTACCATTGTTGGGCTTTGAATGAATGGAAGCTGGACTCAGACCCAGTCCAGATCAGCAGAAGGCCAGTCGTAATAAAACTGGAGCTCACGCTGAGAACTGGAGGGACGATGTTGTCACGGTGATGGCTGTCAGAGCAAATCGATCAAAGATGGCGCCGTTGCCAGTCACTGTGCTCCTGTAGAGACTTGCAGTGCATCATGTCTACGGAAGCTTGGATGGCTCAAAAAGCGCACCGTTGTTTTGAGCCGACACACGATGGTTTGTTTCATCACAGAATGATCTGACAGCCAGTGGCAATATGGAACAAGCATGGGTTGCACCCAAGACACACACACACACACACACACACACACACACACAGACACATACATTCACACATGCTCTCTCCTTTTAGATTTCCTTAAGGAATTGCACACACTTCTTTTCCCATACATCCTTTATTTCAAACCTCTCTCTCTGTCGTGAGTGACTGTCCCTTTGATTTTTGTTTATGCCAAACAGCAAAGGTGAAAATGTCTTCCAGCTACACATATGTGAGCGTGTGTGTTTGTGTGTGTGTCTCTGCTTGTTTTCAGCATGTGTGCGCGCGAGTGTGCATGTGTGTCTCTGCTTGTTTTCAGCGTGCGCACGCGCGCGCGTGTGTGTGTGTGTGTGTGTGTGTGTGTGTGTGTGTGTGTGTGTGTGTGTGTGTGTGTGTGTGTGTGTGTGTGTGTGTCTCCTCTCAACCGTTCTCTTTGGCATCTTTTAATGAAAGGAGAGTAGAACAATCCTGCTGTCTCTCTTACTTTCCCCCCCCACCCCCCAAATAAATTTTCCTTCAGCCCTTTATGAGTCTGGCAAACTAGAGCAAGCGGCTCCATACAGGCACCTCTGGACCACAGCAGGGGAGTCTTTAGGAGACATCACACATCAGTCTTTAGGAGAGACCAGCGCCTCCCAGGCCTGCTTCTCCTCCAAAGCACTCGCTCCCTTCCCAAAGTCCTCTCATATCACTTATACAGATACTGATAAATACTTCTGAATTAGTTCTGAAGCAGGACAATGCGGTGATTCTGTTGCCGACGGCTACTACCACAGAGTTTACATCATGTCCATATACGTCGTCGTCGCTGACTGGTATAAATTGCCGTCTTTTGGTAACGGTAATGAGATCGGCTTCAGTAACCTCTCTGAGCCAGCCCAAAAAGTGGCGTCACAGTACGTTGTCATGGCACTGGAGAGAAATTAGCTCAGAGTGTCCGTGTCCTGAATTCTGCGTCTGGCTCAGAGACGAACTAGTTGATGGGATGATGTCATTTGTGCTGGGAATGACTTCCTGCTCCTTTCTTGGCTACAAAAACACAGGTGGCTTTTGCCAAACAGAGGAACAGCCTGCGCGACACAAGAAGACTGTGGTTGATGGAAACCGACGCAGCAAAAAACAAATTGAAGCCGAATCCTTTTCTTGGTTTTTTTTTATTCAGTCCCTGTGAATGATCATGCGTAGGTGTTTCACAAACGGTGTCAGGAAACCTGTATGCAGTGGGACATGTTTACCTAAAATTCATGTTCTGTTCCTAATATATATATATATATATATATATATATATATATATTTTTTTT
>JAOYMR010000004.1:2820970-2831213 GCA_025802075.1 Tenebrosternarchus preto | reverse complement strand
TCCATCTCCCCCACTTCCCCCTCTCTCTCTCTCTCTCTCTCTCTCTCTCTCTCTCTCTCTCTCTCTCTCTCTCCCCTCCCCCCTCCCCCCTGCCCTTGTCAGTAATGACAGACATTATTCTGCATTGTTTTCTTACTCGTTTCCTGAATTGTTTCCCGCCTCAGGACGGTTCCTCGTGTTCTCTAGTTACACACGTTCTTTGACACCTTGGAGCTTCAGGTTCTGGTCATCCTTTGGTTTATCCACTGCTCTCTGCTCACCACATCAGCAAAGACCATTTATCTCTCACTGTAGTAATTAAAGGCATTGAAAAGGATTCCCGCTGACCATTTTCTCACATCATCCAGCTTTGACAAGGCTTTTAACAGCTTGGAGCTCGGTGAGATGCGTAAGAGAGAATTTGTTTTATCATTTGGCCGGTTTTAAACCCGTCTGTAATCGATCGTTTAGAAATGACCTATTTGATCAAAAAAGATTCCCTAATTGACTTGCCCTAATTGACCCTCCAAACGTGGTGTTAGATGTAGCTGGTTGGGTCTCAGACGGATTCCTTAGTGCTGATCATTTAATGCTGGGAGGCCATTCACGTAGGATTATTCGCTGGTGGGGAGTTAGTACTCTAACTCGTAGCTCACTTGGTTTAGCTTTATGATTCCGGAAGCATCCGCCGTTTTGTAATTTATGTGTTGAGGGTGTCGGTTCAGAGCTGTTTCCATGGCGCTGGAAGGACCTCCCTGGTGGTGCCTGTGTCTGGGTATCGTTCCTAACAGCAGTGTTATGTTTCGCAGTACCTGAACCGGGGGTGCACACGCTACTTCGCCACCAAGGACACGGACAAGCAGATTCTTCAGAACCGCAAGAGCAATGAGGTAATGTACCCGCCAACATGGGCCACGCCTCTGGGCCACGCCTCTGGGCCACGCCTCTTGGGACAACTCCCAGCCACACCTCACACCCTTAAAGTGCCCTTTCCTGGTTAGCTTGGTCAAAAAAGAAATATTTCCCAGACCAAAGTTTTTCTCAGGTATAAATGGGTGAATTGTATGCTGACCAAATGTCATGGAGGAAACACACACACACACACACACACACACAATAGGCATCTGCTAAGTTTTGATGATGGAAACCAAAGCTGATTTAGAACCATATCCAATGAGAGTGCTTCTGCTTATAATTAATTATTCACCACATGTCTATTATAAATGTCCTATGCTCCAGCAAGTCTGTAAGACTAGTGGAATGAATTATCATTGTTAGCAGCAATAAGCCTTACAAGAGACTTGTGTTCCCAGCCTCTGGGACTAGAAATTATTCATTCATTATAATCTCAGCGCTGTCCAGGGAATGGTGTTCATCTGAACACTTTCTGTAGGAGGTCAGTGTGTGGAGGTTATTGAACAGGTTATGCACAGTTATGCGAGAGTATCTTGATTTGAATGTCTGTTAATCAAAGTATTTCCGTCTCTTTTTAAATGTTAATAAAAGTAATAATACACATTAATGCTACTCATGTTTATACATGAGGAAATTAGACATTATCTTTAATATTTAATATTGAAATTAAGTAGATTACTAAAACATAAACATAGTCAAAGACTAACTTCATGTACATTGGTTAAACTTGGAGAATTGTGCACTGTAGTGGCTCTGTTATCACTCTGATCTCAGCCTGGGCGCCGTCCTGTTAGTTATTGTCCCAAACATAATTGCCAACCTTCTAAATTAAAGGAAAAATGTCTTGGTGGATTTCAGGGGTCGTTTCTCCTGGAAGTCAGCCTGAAGGAATATGCACAGTGCGTTTTTCGCAGTTGTCCAAATCTGATGACTCGAGAGATACAGGAGGACGTTCACCCAGCCACACGAGGCATCGTGGGGGGGGGCGATAAATAACACGGACGGCCCTCAGACTGTTACGACCTCACATAGTCAATTATGTGTGATTTGTGTGTGGCTTCTTTGAAGCTCATAATCAAGGAGGCGTCCTTCTTTGTTCTAACACACCTAATAATTTCCCGCCACCTGCTTGTGAAGTTAATCTTCGTTAAATGTCTTTGTCTTGCCTCTTCTCTATATATCACAGGACAAGAAGGTGATTATGGGTATTTGATCGGTGGGTTTGGTTTTGGGGAAGCAGGGGGGTTTGATTTTAATTCACTTCCTTTTCTCTCCTCCCCATTTCCTGCCTCGGGTCCAGTATGTATACCTGCGCTTAGCGACCAGCGGCCCTGTCCGAGTCTGTCCGAGTCTGTCCGAGTCTGTCCGAGTCTTAGAGAACAAGCTTCACTTTGCTGAGGTGTTTCAGCACAAAGGCCTGTGTGATACAGTCACTTTCACTTGTACTTTCTGTCCTTAAATCTCACCACCTAGGGATTAGGAGGATTAAAGCAAGAGATTTGGGACAGGGCCAGTACTATAGCGCTTGATATTTACTTGACCTTGGCTAAATGAAGAGGAGAAAGGCCCTCGTGCCAGTCAAAGAGGGCCTGCTACGCTAAGCTAGCATCTCTGCTTGTTGCATTTACAGTTCACCCTTGCTGGGCTTGGGAGGGGAGAGCTCAAACATTTAAAAGATTGTATATGGAAACTATTTCCTTGGTTGGGCCTTTGGCTCAGGAAGTCACTTCAGTCTGGTACTTTGCAACTGCCAGCTCCAGGGGAAACTCCACAGAAACCATTTGGTTTTAAGTTGCTTTTAGTCAGTTAAGTGGGACACCTGCCCCAGGTGACCCAGAAATCAGCACAGATAAACCACAGCCCTACAGCTGTTGTTTGCTGTTCACAGACGATCCCTCTCGAATACAGAAACATTTTTGCTTATACTTTTTTATGTTGTTGATTTAAATCTAAAATGCTCTATTTTGTAATGGGATTTCATCACCTTGGGTCCTGACCCCTTCTCCAGAGAAGAACATCCGTTCCGCTCCGGTTATGTATCACTTGGAATGAACGTCTTGGCTTTCATTCCCCTGCTCCTCTTTTGATCCCATAAAAGTGCAGTACATTTCTGCTACACCACAGTGTAACGGAGAGGTAATGGTTAACTGAAGGAGTGTTAATGAGTGTGGAAGAGAGTGTGATGCCGATGCTGAGGATCGTCGTGCCGTAACACCGGAGGGCGCCGGTGTGCCGTGACCTTCATTACGGCGTTTGCTCTCCAAGATGCCTCGCTCCTCTTAAAATGTCAGAAATCTACAAATGGCAACAAACACAGTTGGGCTTCTTGCTCGTAGAGAGGGTCTTCGTTTCCTTCAGCGTCTCTTTCAAGTTCCTCTGGAGCTGCTGTGCAATTACTTGCAGTGGGTTGCTGAGTGAGCGAGTGTGTGTGTGTGTGTGTGTGTGTGTGTGTGTGTGTGTGTGTGTGTGTGTGTGTGTGTGTGTGTGTGTGTGTGTATCAGGTGGAGCTGGTTTTGGAGACACACAATACTGGGCCCTGGCACACGCTGCAGCCTCATTATAACCCAAGCAGTGTCACGTTAATGCCTAGTGCTCACAATTGATTGCTCCAACTGTTCATGTCTCTCTCTCTCTCACACACACACACTCTCTGCACTGTACAATCCCGCGTATGATAATTATTGCATTATCTGCCGCGTGTGCAAATGATCGAGCTTGTCAGCGACCATTAATTTGTACAATGGCCCAAATTAAGGCTGCCGATCACCGTTATCTGCCTGGCAAGCGTCAGGCGGCCTGATGGACGGCCTGATGGACGGCCTCCCCGCAGGGAAACGCCGGAGACACCAACCCCCTGAAACACCAACCCCCTGAAACACGTCCAGCACTGCAGCTAGTTAATGCAGAGGCCCGGGACCGAGCGATTTGGGGCAGTGACTATCAGCTGAGGAGGATCCGTAGGGGCGTTCCGGCTTTGGCCGTGAGGGGGTGGGGCTTTGCAGCTACACCCCTACCTCCCCAATGCTCTGCGGTGGCGTAGACTCCTCCCTCCATTGATAATGGGCGGGCGAGGCGGAGTGGGGACGCCCTGCACCGGGCGCTGGGGCTGGAGCACAAGAACCCTACACTACTGCTCCCCCTGCTGGACATGAGTCACAACGGAGCTTCTACGGAGTTGTGCATGCGTGCACGTGCGTGCGTGTGTGTGTGTCTCTCTCTCTCTCTCTCTCTCTCTCTCTCTCTCTCTCCCCCTCCCTACACCACTCCTTTTCTTGTCATGTGCGTCGTCTCCCGTCTGTCTGACTCCCCCCCCACACCCCCCCCACCCCATGGAGCCTGTCTCCCCGTTACAGTAATCCTCCACACGCGTCTCACATCCCCAGCGGCGGCGTTGGAGGGTTGGGCGGGTGACTTGACGAGAGGCACCGTGGCATCATAAGCGTGTGGTAGAGCATGACAAATCTCACCTGTCTGTGGATTACTGTCAGGGTAGATAAGCAGCAAGAGGTGATTGGACCCCTGGACAGCCGTTCCGAGTCATTGGTCTCAGTTCTCTGGAATGGCATGTGATATTGTTCAATGTGCTGCACTGAAGTGTAAAGGAACAGTCTGCGGTTTTTTTATTTAATTTTTTTTTTCCCCAGCTTGGGAATTCGATGAGAGATGACTAGGGCCGTCTCTCCCATTGTATTCCTTTCCCCCCCAGGATTTACGATGCTGGGCTGTGCTTCGTCTCCTATGTCACCGGCATGCAATACGGTCCCCCCCTAATCGGCTCCTCTCTCCGGTGTCACCAGGACCCCATCCGTGGAGAAGCGCGCGGTATTTTAGGGACGCCCGGAATTTCCCGGCCGGAAGCGTGCCGCTGATCAGCGGTGCCAGCCTGCCCTCGCCTCCCGACTGAACCCGCTGAATCTGCCCTCTGCGGACTTCCGGATCAGATGTGGCGTGGAAAGGAACGCTGCCCCGGCCTCCTGCTGGCTGAGCCTGGCACGCGCCCCAGGGCATCTCGTGCTGTGCCCGGGGAAAACCCTGCCGCTGTATGTGCCACTCCCTCAGTCTGCCTGAGGCAGACACACGGAGGGGGAAACTTGTCATCCGTCTGTCTGGCTGTCTGTGTCTATAACATTTACTTACACACACACACACACACACACGCACACAATGGGCGCTGTAGTGTAACTCAATATTGCTCATACTCTCAGCAATAGACCTCCTCTCTCTCTCTCTCTCTCTCTCTCTCTCTCTCTCTCTCCTGCTCACCACTTCTCTCTGCCTTTCTTTGTCTCACTGTCACTCCACCTTTACTAAAGGTTGAATCCAGCGTCTCAGATTGCTGACAGATCCTTTCTCTAAAGACCACTGCACAACTCCCCAGTCTCTCCAGTCTCCCCAGTCCCCCCAGCGCTGTGCTGGTGAACAGCGATAGTCAGCAGCAGCGTGCAGCGTTGCAGGTGGATCACTGCCTCCTCTTCCTCACTGCCTCCTCTTCCTCACTGCCTCGGTGACGATACGTCTGCAGGTCAGGAGGCGAAGCTTATCTCCAGCACGGAGCAGATTTGTCAATAACTCAAACACTCTGACTCGACTGAGCGTTTTCGTGTAAAAAAAAAAAAAAAAACTAAAATTAAATAAAATAAAGGAACGTGTGTGTGTGTGTGTGTGTGTGTGTGTATCCATGCGTGCATTGTGCTGCGGGGTCTAGACCCCCGATCCGTCACTGTCTTCCCCGCCTGCATAGCTCACTCCCAGGAGACTGCAGTGATGCATGCTGGGACGGTTTGGAGCACTCAGGCTCTCCTCTATTGGCTGACTCTTGACAGGCTGGGCTCTGATGGACCACAAGGCCCCTGTGTGCTTCTCTGCTGATCTTGAAACGTTTTCATATATGAATTTACAAACCTTTATTTATATCAAAATGTGTAGGTGTATAACAGTATGTTTATAAAAAGACAAAAGAGACATTTATTTTTGGAACCTTGTTGTTTATCTGGCTCATAAAAATACCTGTAGGTAACCATTTGCACATCAGCGTCTGAAACTACCATGGCAGTGTTGAGAAGGGCCTGAAGTGTTCACATGGAGCTACACTGTGTAGAGCAGACTCGCCCATGTATGGCCCGATACCCCTCCTGCTCTAGTACCCCTCTCTCCGCATACAGCGCAAATGTCCAGCGTGTTTTCCTGCCGAGCGTGGCAGGGCCAGTCCGGCGCAGAACGGAAAATCCAGTCCCCGTTTCTGTTGAGCCGCTGCTCTGACACACTGCCGCTCCGCTACGAGATTCCCAGAAATGTCCCTTTATCAAAGACGCAGAAGGGGACGCTGAGGGTTCAAGCCCAAACGGTTAAGGCGCCGTGTCCCAAATTCCCACGTGCTTTGCCTAGTGCGCTAATAGGAGTGGGGAAACCCATTAGCACCCGCCCCCCCGGGAATTCTGAGGTTCACTACAATTTTAAACAGACCTCCCCTCATTTTAGCTTCGCTAAACTGGGTGCAGTTTGACTCTGCGTTGTATCTTTCTATATCTTTCTCACGTTTGGTGGTGCCCACTAAGAAGAGTATCTCTTCTTTAGAACGACACAAATTACACTACCCATGATGCAATCAGATTACCATGTGACCCCTTGACCCAAGCTCCGTCACCTCAGTCCCGGCAGTGCACACAAACCCCAGCTTTTTTACTGCCGAGTCACTCGGGCAGAAACGGCTGCTAATCCAGCGTTTCCTCACAGTGCCATCAGGGCTTTGGCCGGCCAAATCCTTTCTTTTAAAGCCCTGGAAGCAGCGCATCTGGCTGCGGTTTCGTAATTCACAACGGCGCCTCATTACTGGGAGATTAGCTCAGCCTTATCTGAGCTCGTGCACTCCAGGGTGGTGCCCCATGTGAGGACGCTGGCGTGGTGTGAGCTGGGCCTGGGGCGGCAGCGCGGAGACCAGGGTTAATGAAGAGCCCCCCCGTACGGCTCTGTTAGACTGGGCCAAGTTACAGACGCGTCTGCCAGCCTGCAGGGACGGGACATAAAAGGGTGGAGGGACGTCCTGTTTACTGATGATCTGTTCATCACGCTTTTCCTGTCCTTCCCCGGCAGACGCAGACGTGTCTTCGGTCGTGAGGTGTCTCTGCTAAAGCGGTGCGGGTGGATTTCAGATCTGGCAGCGACGGGATCGTCCTGTCCGGCTTGTGCTTCTATGGCATGCGCGCACATCCCGCTAAACTCGTGTCCCGCCCCCCGGCAGCCCGCTGTCGCCACCTCGGCCTCGAGGGCAGTCTTGGGTTTCGGAGAGGGCCAGTTCACGCTTTTCAGAGGACCAGTTCTTGTGTTTCAGGATGGGGGGCCAATTTACGCTTTTCACAGAGGGACAGTTCTCGCGTTTCGGAGAGGGCCAGTGTCAGGTTTTGGATGGGGAGCCTGTTCTCGTGTTTCGGAGAGGACCGGTTCTCATGTTTCAGAGAGCACTAGTTCATGCGGTTTGAACACGGTTCATGGCATGATGTTGACTGAGGTCATTTCTCTCTCTCTATAGGCAGGGGGGCCTTGGCATTTTCACGCCCAGTCCCTGACTGTAGAAGCCTGGCTGGTGCATCTTAAGTTCATCTCCATCACTTAAACAGGTTGTTGATTTTGCTTTATGCTTCTTGAACAGCAGACCAAGGCCAAATGTATTGTCAAGCAGTGAGGATTAATAGAGTCGATCTGGAGACCTAACCTCCTTCACAACGCCATTGCATTTGTGAGGAACAAAAACTAATTCTTTCCCCGTGACATACCTGACAGGACCTAATTTATCTTTTCCCCTCTCTCTCTCTCTCTTGCTGTGTGTGTGTGTTTTCGTTCCAGGTGTGCCTTGTTCGGTCAAAGGCTCTACGCCAATGGCTTCCTCAAGTATCTGAGCTTTTGTGTGGGAGCTTCTGTCCAGGCTGAGGTGAGCCAGCTTCATCCATTAGCAAGGAGGTGGGGGTGGGGTGGACAGGGACGGAGACTCTGCTGGCAGCCCATGCATCTCCACCTACTGTTGCACCACCTTGCCCTGCTGTGTTCCGCTGTCCTGTAGGAGCAGTAAACCACCAAGGGTTTGCAAGGCAAAACTGCCAAGACATTGTGACAGTGGTGCCCCCTGTATGCACTTGCCGACCAGGTTAACGATCAGAGACTTTGACCAACGGCTGGTTGTCTTATGTCACAGTGGCAAAGCAGTTAATAAGGCGCTAAAACCTTGAGGAAACTTTGAGGGTGTAGAAGGTCAAAACCACATTCAGCTATGGACCACTAGGTCGTCGGTAGCGACAGGGCCTGAGAAACGCTTCAATCGATCCTCGTTGTTGCTTTGAGAGGGGCTGACCTTGACAGAAGAGTAATCGTTGATCCATGCCATCCGACGTGTCCTCACCATCTCAACGTCCGAGATGTCAAAACGGCGTCGGCCAGTTTGGTGGGAGGAGCCTTGCCGTTGCCAATGTCCGGATTGGTGGATCGATACTCTCTCTTAGCCCTTCATAATGTTTACCAGGGCTGGCTGGAGCAATCCTTGGCCGACTGGAATTGATCAGATGGACAGAGCGCAGCACAGATGTGTCTTGATCTGTTTTAGTGCTTAAATGGGTCGTCGAGTCAATAACCAGCATAATTTGCGGGGGACTCTACAATCGGAGGGCTGTGGAGTATTGACGTATGGTATTTCAGAGTCTTGTTTTAGTGATTTATTCGCCCACCTCAGCCCATGCGTAGCGCGGCTGGCTCCTTGCGCAGAGTTTCATGTTCCGTGATGAGCGGTGCCTCACCGGGCCACTCGGGAGGCTCAAAGTGGGTGTAAGTCTCGGGCGGAAAACTGAAGGCTGGCACCACACCAACAAGGTTGTGAACGCAAGGTAAAGCAAGTTTATTTGAGGTTCGAGATTGAGCAGCAGTAAAAGTGATGGCTTCCCAAAAATCTGTATTCAAACAAATGTAATTACCTTAATTAGTGCAGTCAATATGATGAGCAGACTGAAATCCAGACATAAATTTGTCTAGACAGCCATTTGAGGATAGAAAACCAGTAGGTTTCTTGAAAAAGATTTTCTCAATGATTGTCCCAATAAATTGTAGATTGGAAATGGGTCTGTAAAAAAGTTTTTTTAATTTTTTTAATTTTTTTATTATTGTTTTTTTTTTTTTTTTAAATAGAGGCTTTACAGCTGCAGTTTTTAGTTAGTCAGTCGTCCACTCATCCCCACGCCCCTCCATCATCAGTCATCCCCACGCCCCTCCACCATCACTCATCCCCACGCCCCTCCATCACGCCCCTCCACCATCAGTCATTTCCACACCCCTCCATCACGCCCTTCCACCATCATTCATCCCCACGCCCCTCCATCATTACGCCTCTCCACGACAGCACCCATGCCTATGGTCATGCCAATCTTCACACCCTGTTTTCTTAGCTCAGCATGCTGCAGAGCAGATGCTGGTATCCAGTCAGCACACTGGGAATGGACGCATACTGGGGACTTGTTATATTTGCTGCCTTCCAGCTGTCCAAGTGGATTGAGCAGAAATGTCAGAAATGTAGTACATGGACCTTTCATTATTAAGTTACAATCTTTAAGGCTTTTAATTCTAAAAGCATAAAATAAGACAGAATTTGTCATTCCAAAGACATACAAATACATATTTAATGTGTTGAACAGCAAATAGAATGCTCTTTGCCAAAGTAATTCTGTAATTTAGAAGCACCTATTCATCAACACAAAATAATTATTTTTTTCTAATGAATTCATAATTGCATATCTTGCTCAGTTACTTAGGTCTGCAGCCTGCTACTCCAGTTAAATTACATACCATATTCACATTAGTCTTCTATTCTTATATACATTTGTATTATTGTTGTTGAGGTTTACATTAGTGTTGTTGTTGTTGTTGTTGTTGTTTTGGAGTATTGGTTCCTATTGCCTGTGGCATCGACTGCAGGCGTCTCCATGTGAACGGCATCTCAGGCTGTGTGGCGAGACCGTGAAGGAGGGACGATCCTTGTAATGAGACATGGTCCTGAGGGACCTGTGACGTAAAGCTCGGCTGGATTAAGCACCATACTAAGGCCACACGTTTTCAATAGGAGTGAAAGGGGGGGGGGCGGCGCCTGAAGCTTTCTGGTCAAAATATTCTTCAACGTATCGTTGGATGCGAGATCGATGGAGATGGAGAGAGAATGAAGAAGCACGACGGAGACCGAATGGGAGGGAGGGAGGGAGAGGGAGGGGGAGAGAGAGAGAGACCAGCCAACAGACACAGAAAGGGACAGAGGGAGAGAGAGAGAGAGAGAGAGAGAGAGAGAGAGAGAGAGAGAGAGAGAGAGAGACCAGCCAACACA
>JAOYMR010000004.1:2770383-2791574 GCA_025802075.1 Tenebrosternarchus preto | reverse complement strand
ATAAAAGCTTTCACATCTCCCTTTTTCTGGTCCTCAGTGTACATATTATTTCCTCTATTCAGTGTTCCTGCTTTTTTTTTTTTTTTTTTGCATGTTTTATATCACATACTCCGTATTCCGCTCGTGTGTAATAATGCTTTACAATTGGAGGCATTTCTGTTAGCGAGACAGCTGCAGTATCATTAAAGCTCAAGAATTTCATTTCTCTTTAATTAAAATGTCTGAGCAAATTCTAAGGTGTTTCAATAAGGGATATGGAAGGTAATGTTATAACACTTATACCTTTGTATACATAGAGTATCGAAGTTGCATCTGAGAAGCGACTGAACTTGAATGAACTTTGTCTGAGAAATCATGTGACCTCTCTCAGGTTTACAGTGATGGTGTTAGAACACAGGACCATGTCCAGATCCTAATGTACATGAGGTTCCAGTAGCTGTTGAACCTGTTGATCCAGTCCCAAACCAGTGGGTGAGTTGTATGCTAGTGGTCCAAGTTATCATGGACAAACTGTTCCTCAGTTCTATGCCTTTATTTTTCAAGAGACTCATGTTTCCCAACCTCAGGCAAGGGGACCCATTTGCAGCGTAACTCCCTGGGTTTGGAACAAGCTTAAGGGACATTTGAATTACGTAATGAATCTAGCTATGTGCTACCTTCTCTTGGACTGAACAAATCAAATATTGGCATTATGGGTGGTTTATGGCATCTGCTTCCCATTGAGGAGATTTGGCTGTTTCCATGATTAACTTCTCAGACCTGGCAATGTGGCGGCAACACCGTTTCTATAAAAGAGATGAATGGCCCATCAAAGGAATGTAAGCTCTCTGGAGGCAAATATAAATGTGCCTGATGTGATGTAGAGACAAATGAATGACAAATGATGGAAGTTACAGTGCACTGAAATGTAGCTGCTTTGAAATTTTTATTTTGAAGCATTTAATTCTGTAGCCTAGTGGCTAGGAATCTGATCTCTGAATCTGCAGGTTTGAATGCCAGGTAGCCACTGTTGGAAGGACTTTAACCCTCTCAGCTCCAGGGCCACCTCAGTTCACAAAGAAGCAGGTGTATGTGTAATGACACATTCTTAAAAGATCTCAGATCTTAATATCTTAATCTTGGCACTGACTGGACTATCAACAGCCAATCATACAGGAGGGGAAAGAGGTTGTCAGTGGAAGCCCAGTCTGCCCAGTGGGAGTGAGGAAGATCTCCTCCTGTCTGGTGCTGACGTTTAGCTTTAAGTTGGTCATTCGTATTGACTGGTCGAGGCTTATGCAGGACATGTGTGAAGCTCTGCTGCTCTACCAGAGCCACTCGCCTGGGACGGTCTGGCAGCCTCAGATAGTTTAGTACAGGACGCCGTCATGCGGACGGTACCTTTTAAGTCACTAAAAGAACACAGGGATGCGCTGAGAAATGAAGAATGGAAAAAGCAGTTGTGCTTTTGTGATAAACACAATTAGAACAGTAGGAAATGAAAAACTATGGTGATTTAGACATGCGGCAAAAGTCTGATTTAATACTGATTTAATAACACTCCCAAAAAGTACTTTTTTTATATAACAATGGTAAGTAATTTCCATTAAAAGTAATGGTAGTGCAAACAAATGTGTCTGCTTTCCATATTCAGGGTGAATTCAAAAGCATGTGCTTTCTTTGAGAAACTATTCAAGTATCCTAAAAATCTTACTGGATTTACATGCTTCTATACTGTTATGCTTTTCTAACATTCAGATCAGCTATCCTAGTTAATTAAAAGGATTTAATCTAAATGTATATTGAACATAACGTAAATATCCTCAGTTATACCGCTGTATTTTTGTTAAACGGTTAAGTGGTTTAACATGCATAGATGAATTAGCCATTCAATATATGCAGTGCAAAATACATTATAATAATGCTACAGATCTATATTTCACTGAAGGCCCTGGATATAATATAATATAATATAATATAATGTTCATATTTACGTTCTAGACTGTTAGCAGGTGACTACACTCACTTTGCCTAAATTTAAGCTACTAAAGAGTGTGATCTCACATTTTCAAAACATCACATTCCAATTATTGCATATTCACAGAAACCTTATAAAGGCTTTTAGACAAGAAAACAATAGAGACAGGAATAATCACCTTGATCTTTTGGCAAAACCTCACTAGTAATTTCTCGCTTCTAGTCATGCACAGATTCAAAATTAGATTTTTTTTTTAAAACTTTGTCTTCCTTATTACCATAAACACTTTGCAGGACACCTATAAACGTACAAGTACTGGTACTCTAGAGTTCTAGAGTCGAGTTGGTTGGTCAATATCAAAACCAAAATGGTCACTGTGTGTAAGTACATAAAAACATAAATGACAAAAGAGACATGAAATGAAATATGACAACAACAAAGAGACCAAACTAGAAAGTCAGTTTCTTTGTAGTCTGAATGCATTTCTTATATACAGACATCATGAGTGACATGATGTTAAAACACCAGTGACGTAGTCTAGGAAAAGGTGTGGTAGGTCTGTGGAGACGTACCATAGCCTGCCTGAGGGAGATCTAGAAACATTCAAGTGAAACAGTTGGTAACAGTGCTGAGATCTCTTGGTGCCTTTGTGACTCCCTAATGTGCGAAGATGTATTTTGTTTTCTCTCAGCACAGAGAAACAGTACTCTTAACAGTGACTTTGAGACAATAATACAAAACTGAGGAGAATATTTTTTCATGATAAACCTTAATTTTTCATGATTAATTCTCAGGGATCAGTGTAATGGTCAGGGTATGGGATTAGCTAGTCTGTTGATTATCTAGTTTTATTGACTAAATCTACACAAGTAGAGAGAAAAATAAACATGCAGGTGTGTGTTTCACTTGTAGTATTTGCACATTTGCACAGACAAGACTACATTTTAGTGGTAATGGAAAAAATGTCCCACTACTAATTAACCAACGCACTGTCAAAACCTGACTGAACTATGATGATGCTGAACAGCAAGTCTCTTCAAGAACATAAGGCACACTAATCAGAGCTGCAATTGTCTCCATACCAATTCAAAGATTCATGTATAATTCAGTTCTTGGATTTTATTATGTGGTTCTTGCTTTACTCCTGTTTATACGATGTGTATTTGCGAGAATCGCCGTTGAGACAGAAATCAGGGCTGCAGGACACGGTGACGTCATCCCGATCCCCAGCGATGGAGTCTGGGTCGCACAGGCACACGGGGGGTCACCCTCACTGAAGGGCAAGAACTTGATCACCTACAGGGTTGGGTAAACTTGGTCACATTATTATTAATGAATGGCCTCCTGTAGTCTGGCTTTCATTACGCTCTTTGGTTCTGAGGCAGAGCTGAATTACTGAGGACAAGTTGAGGCTTTGGGTTTAACGAGTACCCAGAATCCTGTGGTGATTTGAGAGAATCTTTTTCACAACTGAGCATTTCAACATAAAGATAAGTGTGGTTTACAAAACAAGGTAGTTAGGTAGTTAAAATCGAAATGAAGCTGCACTACCCTGGGGTTTAATCAAAGTCGATCAGCTGCATTCTCACGCTAAACGTTCATTACCCCTTGAGTATTGCTTTGTGTTGATAATGAATGGAAGCAGAGGAAGCAGAAAAGGCAGAAGTTATGAGGTGCACCTCACCTCACTCCACCACGTTCCAGAAACAGTTTGTCATAAAACATGGCAGAGTTCGCTTCTTGGCCTGAATGTTGTTTTCAGGTCTTACAATTATATTAAGGTGAAAGAAATAATATAAACTCAAATGGTCTGTCATTAATGAGGTTTTAGGACCACATGATTTACAAACACAGTCTGTTTAAAAGCAAAAAATAAAAAAGCTTCAAAATAGAACCACAGGCAATTTTGGGTTCAGGAAACAATATTATAGTGACTTCTAGTGGTCCATGTGGACTAAAGATAATCATCTTGCTAAAACAACACTCTTGAGACTGGAAACAAAGCACTTGTATCAAGCTTTGAATTTATTTCTTGCATAGTTAAAAAAAGGCAGTAATTGTGGATTACATTAAAACCTTGTCTTCAATCACGGCACATCCCCTTCACACAAGCGCAATTCTTGAAGAGGGCAATAAAACAAGACCTCTTATAACAAGCTCTCATTTCCAATGCCTAGTACACATCTGCAAATGCGACACGTGAGAAATTACTTCCCCCCTCCCCCAAAAAATCAGGAATGTTTTTACTAGAACCCTAATGACAGAGAATACTCCTGCTACTCAAGTACACATAAGCCCATTCTTGTATTGATTATTTCTTAATCTCAATGGAACTACAGCCCAATGTTAAAAAATGTTGGTACAATAGTATAGGTAATCAGCAAACCATGCAGCCGTGTGAATGGAAATTCAATTAGGCAGGCTGGAACAATGTTTAAGATGGAAGTTACAAACATATCTGTTACAGGATCCAGCCTTTATTAAATTCATACAAAGCAGCAATAATAAATATTTGAACTGAATGGAGATGAAACTACAGCTGGCGTGAGATGGGAAGCATTTAAAGCTCATATAAGAGGAGAAATGATTAGTTTCAAAATGTCTAAACCATAGCATAATAATCAAGAATTGCGAACACTGCAAAGCCAAATACTAAAAAAAAATTGAAAATAGAATATATGAAGACATTAATACTGGAAAATTACTGAATCTTTCTGACTTTCTGACTATATGATAAATTGATGTCTGATATCGTAGCCAAGAGTCTATGACCAAGGGGGAAAAAAACAAGAAAATTACTGTCCTGGAGTGTTAAAGAACATGCAAACAGAGAGAACATTCAAACAGAGAGAACATTCGCGAGTATAAAGTCTGTATAAAACATGTTGCAATTCAACTAAAGAGTCGCATGAGATCAACATTAATTCAACTACAGAACCGCATGAGATCAACATTAATTCAACTACAGAGCCGCACGAGATCAACATTAATTCAACTACAGAGCCGCACGAGATCAACATTAATTTTAGAGACTTTGACGAACTGCTATACAAGTCAGAATATGCATGAAATAGGGAGGATCAGAAATCATTTCTTGCCCATTTACAATTTCAGAGGATATCAGAAGATGAGAGAACAACATTAGATAGTCCACTAACAACAGAGGAACTCTTTAATGCAATAGGGGATATGAATAGGGGTAAAAACACCAGGACCAGACGGTGTACCAATAGTTTTATAAAACATTCATTAAACAGCTTGTCAAACCACTTCTGGATATGTATGAAGAATCATTTAATAAAGTAAAGCTTCAGATTCACTCAGATTAGCTTTAATCACTCTAATATTAAAAGCAAATATCCCCCCAAATGAATGTACCTCTTATAGACCAATTAGTTTAATAGGATGTGATACGAAAATATTATGCAAAACACTATGAAGAAGATTGGATAAATATCTCCCATGATGCATTAATGGTGACCAGCAAGGTTCCATACAGAAAAGTATCATAACATTAGAAAAGTTCTAAAAAATGAAAAATGCAATGCATTAGATACGGCAAAGCTATCAGTAGATGCCTGTCAAACATTTGATAGGATAGAATGGAACTACCTATTTGATATGCTTCCCAGATTTGGTTTTGGGAACATTTTTCTTAAATAGATTAAACTACTATGAATGAATCCAACGGTTGAGATCCGTACTATTTCAAAAACTTTCAACCTCCAGAGATCTTCTCAACAGGGCTGTCCGTTATCACCACTGTTATTTATCTTAGCAACTGAACCCCTAGCCACAGCCATACAAACACAGACACAAATACGGGGAATAATTACAACTGGGGGAACAAATCATCGCATTTCCTTATAATATAAGTTTTTTCTCATCAAAATAAAAAAATAGAATCACCCATTGATTACATTAAGCAAACATTTTGAAAAATTTTCTGGATATAAAATGAACTACTTCAAATCAGTACTGATGTTATTCAACAAAGAAGAAAGACACGATCCCACATTAAATACCCCATTCGCAGCAACTATAGAAGGTTTCAGATATTTGAGTATGAAAATAATTGTAACAATTATAACAACTATAGAAGATTTCAGATATTTGAGTGTGAAGATAATTATAACAATTATAACAACTATAGAAGGTTTCAGATATTTGAGTGTGAAGATCGTTATAACAATTATAACTACAGGTTTCAGATATTTGAGTGTGAAGATCATTATAACAATTATAACAACTACAGAAGGTTTCAGATATTTAAGTGTGAAGATAACTTCAGAATTAAAGGAAATAATCCCATTCAAGTACGATTCTATGTCAAAGATACAAAATTCCCAAGAAACACTTTTTCAAATATTTACAGTTTAAAAGTTACATGTCCTCAAGACATAAAGATAATATGTTTACCACCTTTTCGTTTATTTCAATACAAATGGCTAATGAGAATGTATATAATGCCTGTTAAATTCCATCCTTTGTCTGCTAATATTCCAGATATCTGTACTAAGTGAATGAATTTTTGGAGCGGTGTTATAAACTGTTTATCAGAGATGTTTAGTGCCAAAGTCCCTTTAAATGCCAAACACTGTTTGCTTGGGATATATCTGAAGAACTGTTTGCAAACACTGAAACAGTACTCAGTAGTGGATTTCTTCAGGCCAGAAGGGCTATTGCACTGTGTTGGAAGGGAATGGAAGGTCCTACATTGGGAATGTGGATAAAGGAACTCTCTAACTCTACTGGAATAGAGAGACTAACATACATTGTAAGGAGCAAACAAGGAGAGTTTATCAATCTCTGGGAACCATATATGATTATGATGACAAACAAAAATACAAACGTCAGTTAACAAGAATCTGTAAACTATGAACATTGTGGAAGATGGATGTATGTATATTTATTTATCTGTCTTTTGTATTGAATTATCTGATGCTGTTTTGAAGGGTGGTGGTGTAAGTGTGTTTGTATGTGTGTATCGGGGTGATTTTACTTCATCAGAGGATGAAAGAGGAGGACAACCTGTGAAGAAAACCACAACTGTCTTGCACACTGGCTAATTTGTTGCTTTTGTCATTACAACACCATCCTAGCTGTGTTGGATTTCGCCCAGGCAAAGGTGCTCGGGAGCTGAGTGTTTTTTTCTTCCTCACCCCAGGGCAGACAGGAAACAAGCCACCCCACAAGATGGCTTTATATAAGACAATAATGAGCCTATCCAGAGACCTCAGTGGCAGACAGGCCTTTGAATTTGTGGATTAGCTCTTTGACGGGGTCATTCGGGAAAGTGGCGCTTTGAACTGAAAGATCTCACACTACCGCTGCTTTGCATATGTGATGCTGCTCTCTCTGCTCTCACACTGAGGTGTCTGTTTTGGGGGGGGGTTTCTGGGGAGCTGAAGTCCCCTCCTCCCCCCATAGGGAAGCGTTCTTTGATGAGTCAATGATTTTGCAGGTGTTCCAGTGCTCTGTATTCTGAAGAGCTCTTGTTAAAGAGCAAAGAAAAACATCATGTTTGTAAGACACAGCCTGTTTGTAAGACACAGCTTGTTTGTAAGACACAGCCTGAAGGACACCACCAATTTAGTGTCTTTACTGGCTGTGGTCATCAAGGGAGTGATTAGGACGTTCAGCAGCAGGTTGGCCGTTCCCTCAAAGGACTTCATTCGGGTAAACACACCAACCACTCTGACTGAGGAGATGTTCTCTGTGCACACCATATCCGTTTGATCCAACTCTCTGGCCAGGCCAGGCACCTCAGTGTCTAAGTTGCCTTCAGGCAAAGCCTCCTGTTTGCTTCCTTCCATCTCCTCTGTCCCAGCAGGTCCATCTTCCTCCATAACTGCAGACTGGAGAAGGCTCCTCCAAAGGAGAGGGTGGTGTTAGCCCACTATATCCAGATATACAAGCAAGATGCAATCAAAGGGGTCTCTTTTGGGACTGATAACCTCAGTGACCTCATCTGGTATTTTAGTGCTGACATTTAACTTTCCATTGTAATCTTCTGTATAAGGAAATAAACTTTTAATGAGTATTACAAACCGGCATGAATACGAGACCATTTATGATTTATGATATATGATTTATGATGCATTATTTCCCTGCTTCTTCCAATCAGTTTTTTTTTTATCAGCACTGCTGAAGGTTTGTTGTGTAGCACTGTTTAATGATACTATTTTATTCACAGGGCAGTCCTCCATAACATGGCTGAATCATAAAGCACTGTTTTCCCTTCCCAATGGCCTTACTTCTACTGAACTGACAGTATAAATCATAAGAAACTTGTACTGACTGAAGGAACGCACATAAAATTTTGCAGGGTAAACTGTGTAAACCTATGGCACACAGGGTAAACTGTGGCAAAACTATGGGACACAGCATGAAATTCAGTTCAAAAGACATGTTTAATGTGTGTTTCATTACATTCTAGGCAGCAAAAGATCTAAAAATAGTATCTTAATTCTCAGAGAGATTGGAAGAATTATTAGCACTAACATAACTGCACAGTTGAAGTATGGAGATTTACTGCCTTTAATTAAGTAATATGTCTCCCTCTCAGCATGATTAATATGAGATATGACTTTGTCCTAACGTAAGACGATGTTCACCTCTCTTGATGATTTCAGTTTCCTCAGCAGGTAACAACTGTTCCTCTTCCTGTACAGCTGTCTTCAGTGATGTCCTTAGTCGTTTCTCCAGGCTGAGCAGCAGCTGGAGTGTGCTTGGATGTTGTGACCCGTGTTGACTCAGAAGGTTCTTTAACATCTTCACTGATAGCAGGTGCCTCTGAAAACTCACTCTGTGGATAAAATTAATAAGTTCACTTATGCCCTCCTTAGATTTCGTCATGTCTACAGGAGGTTCACTGGACTCTTCCTCAGGTCTGACACTGTCAGGTCTTTCTCCTTATCATCCTCCTCAGGTTCTGGTGCTTCAACCTCTTTTTTGTTAATCAAAGCCTCTGTCTCCTCCCAAAGTTCATACAGTCCAGCTTCTTCTTCAGTTTTTGTCAATTCAATCCCTTCTGCCATTTGCACCTCTTTTTCAGATTGTCCTCTAGCTCAACTGGTTTATCAGTTTGTTCAACCTCAGCTTTCTCCTGGTATTTTACTGGCTTCTCGGGGTCTGGGTCCTCAGCCTCTTCCTCTGGACCTGACAGAAACATTTCAGGTTCTTTTATTTCATTGTCTACATGAAGCCCCTTCCTCCTTTTGAAGAGCAATAGATTCTTCCTCCTCATTAGGTAATGGCACTGTTGGGGGCTGTAGAGTGATGGTAATTATGGTAATGAGTGACGGTAATGGCACTCCTGGGGGTTGTAGAGTGATGGCCGAATCTGTTGTAACTGGCAACTCAAGAGTTCTCATAGGGAGGGGCCACTGTTGCTGGAATTAGCAAAGACTGCATCATTGTGACTGATGTTGAAGTGATGTCATCCTCTGATTGATATCTTGTTAGTACTTGGGTGCCTAGCAGGAACAGGCTTCTATTGGGTATCAGGATGTTCATCACTCTGTGATAATGGTAAGCCATCCTCTGAAATGAGGTTTGGAGTCAGATCACTATCTGGGTCATCTGTCTCCTTTTTGCTAGTTTCCTCACTGTGTGGTGCACTCAGGATTTCTAGAGGGGCCGTGAGAAAAAATGCCTCTCGTGAGCTCACCATTTTCTCCTCGTATTGTTTCAATCATGTGTGTGATGATCACCTCCTCCTGAGGGTCATTTGTTGGTAGTCTTGTTTTTGTGGGACTTGCTTCTGTAGTAACTGTTGAATCTATGAGTGCCTCCGGGTCATTCTTATCTTCAGTTGGAGAAAGATGATTTTTTTTGCAATCTCTGGCAACTCTGTTGATAGGTTTAGTTCAGCACAATTGCCTGACTCAAGGGACTGTCAAATCCAAAAAATGTTATGTTGGTACATTAATTATTAGCCCAATTTAATCACAAGTAGGTGCTAATGGATTTATATTTATATTGTCAGAGTACATGATGAATAACAGTGAAAATTTGTTAAAATGGTATGAGTCACCTCAGCTGTAATGACCTCTAAAACTTCAGAGGGTGATGTTGAAGTTAATGTCAAAGTTTTGCCTGGTATGATTAAAAATAACTGATAAAAGAGCAATTGATGTCTTAAAGAAGGAAAAGTCTAGACACTTTGATATTTGCTTAGTATGCAAAACAGATTTACTTTCACTGCCTGATAGAATAATTCAGATGACTTAGTCACATATATTTTTTAACTAAATTTCACACACATACAAAAAAAAAAAAAGACTCAGCTGGAGGTATAGTTCAATTATTCATTCCTCCGCCCTGCCTGATTCCTCTCAATCATCTACCTGGGTCAAAGGTCAGCATATCTAGGCGACTGGCAAAGACACCTCCTCAGTCTGTGCTTTTGTAACCGTTTCCCTCAGGCTCAGTCTGACCCCTCCTGTACCTGAACTGACGTCACCAGTAGCTGGTACAATCATCTCAAAGACGACTGCATGGTGCACTGATCCTCCAGACCTGTGGCATCGGAGTGCATTTCAAATGAAGTTTCTAGTGACAAAGTGCTTTATTTTAAACTTTGCTCAACTTTAATTCTAAAGATTTAAGACTTTAGTTCCAAATGTTATACTTCACAAGTACATTAGGATTGAACATGTTTGAAGTCCTTTTAAATGGACTTTATACTGAGAATGAAGAAATAATCCTGACAAACAAAATAGAGCCCCATTTCCCAAAATCATTGCAGTGTTAAGGTCATCTTAAATGAGAGATAGAGAGTCCAATTCTTGCCCTTTAAAAATGATTTTTGTTTTACGATGCCTTTGGGAAACAGGTCCCAGGCCAGTAAATAAACAGCAACACTAGTCCTATTTGTGAAGTAATATTGCTTTTAGAAGTAGCTTTAATCGCTTTGTTATTGTTTTATATTACCACCAAATATCCATAAATGACAGTGTAATGCAACCCATCACTCCCTTAGGCCTTGCATGATTATGCTTAAAGAGAAACAGAAGTCGGTCACATTTGGTGAAATATTACATCGGCTATAAAAGAAATTTTCCCTACTTAAAGAATGCGGCACTGATTTTCTCAGAGTCTGTGAAATGAGCCAGTGAAAGCTCAAAATGTCTGGACTGTTTTGAATGTGTGCAGGGATTGGTACCACTGTGTGACTCAAGCTAAATATAATAAATAGTTTGCCAGTGTTCATAAGTGTCACGGTGCGGCAGGCACCCGCATACAGAGACACGCCCATCAACAACGCACACCCCCAATTATACCTGTCCAGTTCCTCAGTTTATCACACACAGGTGTTGCCCATCACATTAACCATCCTCATCTCCCTTTATAAGAGCACAGGTCCTGCCAAACGCTGCTCGGCTAGGACTGCAGAAGCCTGTCTGTGATACGAATTCAAGTTGAAGCATCTTGAGAAGTTACTAGTTTAGTATTCCACTCCCTTACTGCTGATGTCACAATAAGCAGTACAAAACAACCAGAGATTATCACACAACCTGGCCCAAAAGCACTTTAACATAACCATACATGTTGCACTCTCTGTCAGATTAAATAATCCCTACATTCCCTACATAACCATGCACATCAGACTCTCTGTCAGATTAAATAATCCCTACATTCCCTACATAACCATGCACATCGCACTCTCTGTCAGATTAAATAATCCCTACATTCCCTACATAACCATGCACGTCGCACTCTCTGTCAGATTAAATAATCCCTACATTCCCTACATAACCATGCATGTTGCACTCTCTGTCAGATTAAAGAATTCCTACATTCCCTACAGAGGGAAGTGAAGCCTGGCTCTTTTCTTTCCATCAGTTGTACTTATGTAAGATGAACGCTGCAGTCTGATCGTTCTTTTTATGGCCTGCAGGCGGTGGCACATGCAGCGCCCAAGAGTCAACATGCGTTAATAGGGAAGAAATGGCTTCCTCATGACTTCCCAAAATGACCTCATCCTTTGCGCTTTGCCTCACATGCCCCAAATGTGCCGAAGCTCATGCTGTGTCACCTTATTCCTTGTACTTGAATACCTTTCAATTCCGGCAAATTACCAAAGATGTGCTGCATCTGTGGCAAACGAGAAGACAGAGGATCATTTATCTCAGGGTTTTATCACCGCTAGTCAAATGTGTCAGCTGTTTGACTAATGAGGGACTGTACCAACCAGCGCTTCGCATCAGACAATCACTAATGTTGGTTGGATCTGAGAGAAGAAATTAGCATGATATTGTTACCAATTTGAGCCAAGATTAAAGTAATACATCCTAATGTGAAATTGCGTCCCTGGCTATTAACACACAATTTTTAAGAATGGATAATAATAAGCTAATAGTAATAAGCTAATAATATCTATGTAGTGAGCTAATCTGTTTTCCTTTTCCTAATATGACCTAGATGCATTTGGTAAGTAGCTTTTCTACATAGCAAATCTAGAGGGTAAATTTAGTTTGTGCCCTCAAGCATCAAATTAAATTAATAATTCACTGTCTAATTAGCCTCATGTTGACATGCTAATGGGCCCAGACATAACGGTCACACAGGTGTTAGACAGGTACATGTGTTCTGGCATCTTGAATTTATACTTATGCAAAATTGAACTTTTACCCAAACTAGCATGCATTAACCGACTGCTTGGACCACCCAGCTGAAGTACTAATGGGGTTAGGGGCCTTGGTCAAGGAGACTAATAACTGTAGCGCTCTCCTATTTGAATATTTGGGATCAGTCGCCTCACTGACTGAGTCATTTCTTAAGTCCTCTCACTGAATTATCTCTGAAGGCTGAGCTACCACCATGCTATTCAGAAGACACTTAGATGTGGTCTACATTTAGTAATGGATGTAATGCCAATAGTGTAAGCTGTAATGCTAAATGCACTGGACATCCAGGATACCTTCAAAACATCACTCACTAATATTAAAACACTGTTGACCCTCACCTGGTTGTGTAGGTGGTGTCAGAGGTAGTGGTACTGAGGTGAACATCCCCAAGCAGGTCTCTCTACTCAGGGTTCACCAGGCTAATTCTGAAATCAACTACCTGCTCGACAGGCTCCTCAGGAACGCTGCTGGGCAATTCCTTTTCCTGCAGAGAGACTCTGCAAGAGCAAGGTTCCTAAATCCTTTTGGTTGTGGACACTGCCTTTGATCTATTTTGGAGGTAGAGATATAAGGTTTAAAAATACAAAAGTCCTACCCAAATTTTTGTTTCAAGTGCCCAGATTTGCCTGTTATCTTAAGCCAGCAATAACAATTAATTTGTCACATGAACTTGGTGCTAAACTAGATTTTTTTACACAGTGTTATGGGGGATAAACATTGTTATGTGAAATTAATGTTAAAAACACAAGAGTTAAAAGTTTTAGAAAACCTTAAAGAAATAATTATGCAAACTTAGCAACTTGACAAGGTTTGAGGCAAATTTGTGATGATTTCAGCATGCCATTCGCAAGGTGCTAATTAGTGGGCTTGCTTTCTTGTATTTTTCATTAACTATCTCTTTAAAGCACTTCAGTGTTATAGCAGTTTCTGGTTGCAGATGGGTGGGTAATTAGTTAATAGTGCAGATCTGAACTTTGTGTTTGAAACTTGGAAGTGACTCTGATCTGTAGGCAGGGTGACTCAGCACTGGATCTGTATTTCTAAGTCTGTATAATGTATTTGTAATGTTGCACTCAAAGGCCAGAAGTATCAGGGCCTAAAGTAGGTATCTGAATTTTTCAAGAAACTGTATACTGTATTTCCATTGGTCTTTATCCTCCCCTAAAAGGGAGCAGAATTGCTTCATGACTACAAATCTGTCTATTTTGTGGGTGGTGTGTTGGATCTCATCTCCCCTGGGGTCTCTCTAATTTCCCATTTGAAGTCCTCAGATGTTCCTGCTTGTTCTGTCGGTACAGTGGGGAGTCTTGTTGTGGAGGTCCTGGCAAGAAGATCAGATGTTCTTGCTGGTTCTGTCACTATGGAGGGGAGTCTATTGGTGGAGGTCCCAGCATGACTAGATGAACATACTCGCAACTCATTCTGGTCTTGGACCTCCCTGGTTCTGAACACACTATGTGTTATTTTAAATAATCAAAATAACTTGATATTCTAGTTTGCTTTCCTCTTCCCTTCCCTTTTCCTTCAGTTATGGACTCTGTAACTGCCTTTTCTGCAAGTTTCACCAATTACAGTTGGAATATTTTTTATGTGTTATGGTTTTGTGGGTCTAGTTCTTGTACACAATAATACGCTGTGGTGGCCTCACCTTTCTATAGATCTCTGTCTTTGTAGATTCATTCTCTGTACAATAAACCACAAAGACACACATTAACACATACCACAATGAATTTCCAAACTACCTGAATGAGACAGATTTGTCTGTGGGGCTTAGTCCAGTCTCCAGACCTTAGTGTTAAATATTCACTTATGGTTAAATATTGTACAGCCTAATGGGTGGTTGTTGACATATAAGATTTCTGTGTCCATCTACAATTAGATGGCAGTGGCTTCTGCAGATACAGACTATTATGCCACGGGAAACATTCAGTAATAAAATAATAACAGAAATTTGGAGCATTGGAAAGTGTTAGGTGTTAAAATTTTGTATTTATACCCACATACACACAATTTACCCATTAACCTTGTAAACTGTAGCAGTACCAAAAACAGTGCCTAGTTGTCCCTAGAGTCCAACAGAGTAAATGGACTGTATAACATATGTGCTCATCGAGGTTGCATCATTAGGGAACTGGAGACTGGGGTACCTCAAATGGAGTGACCTGCACTTTCTCCAGACCTGAATCCCATAGAAAACCTATGGGATCAGCAGAGTCACCGTGCAGAGGCTCGTAACTCTGTGCACCAGAACCTCAATGACCTGAGGGCCGCCCTTCACAAAGAGGGGGATGCCATGCCTCACCAGACAATATGTCGACCCGTGAACAGCATGAGACGTCTTTGCCAAGTTACATGACACATGACAAGTTAATGAGACACGGACATTTATTGTTGGGGTCACCACTGTTGTTGGCTTTAGTTTCAATAAATAGTGTGAGATGAGGAAATCACTATTGTATACTTCTACTTAAATGCACTACTTTCATGGTATAGTATCACTGTAGCATGAACCTTTGACGTTTTCCGTACATTTCACCTGGAAGCCAAATATCCCTCACTTTTTGTGAGTAGTGTATATCATTAACAATGCTTTATGGATGGCAAAACAAGTCCAAACAGGTTAGCTGTGTGGTGTGTTGAGTGGGAATATGTGGGTTAATGCAACTACACTACTGCTCAATGGTATCAAGTGCACTATGAGTAGGAAGCTATATTGAACCAGGAAGTGAATCAGTCCAGTGAACAAATCATTGGTGATTCATGCTGAAGCAGGATGGTTAAATTTAGTAATCAATGCCTCTGATTAGTGTTGGATATAATGTATTTAATAGTGCTGTGTAGAAGGTGAAAGGGATAGGATATTCTGTACGCAGCTTGTAGTAGACTTGGAATGTTGGTTTATTTTATTTTTGCTTTTGGTACCTAGAGGTTTTCATTACTGAGTGTTAAGATGTTTTCTGTTCCCTGAATAACTGAAAGCTCATGTATTGATTGGATTTGTCCCTGAATTTTAACATTGTTGTTTAGGGGACTGAGCTTCAGGAAGCAATGTTAACAGAACACATGAAAGCTCAGAAATCCACAGTTCATTAGCACTTAATCTCCCCCTGAGTGCAGTGTTCACCATTGGCTTTGCTGTGACATGAGATTACATATTCAACACATCGAAGTATTCATGAAGGTGCAAGCATTTTAACTCTCAGAGCTGCAGTCAAATAAAGAATGCTCACATTGATAAATTGTCCCGAGGAGACCTCGTTCACCAAATCCATGTGCTCTTCAGAGCTGCTGAAGTTCTGGGGCAGGTCTGAAATGACTCGAGCTGGCATGCACAGACCCATTTTTGATACTCAACGACCCCGGGGATCCTGTCGAGAAAGATCCGGAAAGCCTCCCAAACCACCTCCTGACACACTGATGGGGGAGCAGGGTTTGGTGTGAAAAAACTCGAGTGAGATGCAATGCTTGAAATGCGTCAAATCACTATTCTAGGTTTGCCACGGACCAACAGGCAAAAGCTTTTAAACTCCACCATAGCAAAACCACATTTTGAACATGAATTATGGATTACAGGCTGCTCCTGCTTTATCCAAACGGCATTTGTTTTATATTCAATCGTCAACTGACATGGATAAACACTGGCAAGGAAATGATGCGTAGGGTTGCTTTGTACCACATCCTTTACCCCAAAAGATGAGCAAATATTATTTCACGAATATTCACTGAGAGAGAGAGACAGAGAAAGGGAATGAGAATGAGATTAATAGGAGCTTAGTTTGTTTACCCACTATTTCGTTTGCTGATCATTGTTGTGCTATGCACGTTCACAGCCAAACACAAAATATCCATGACTTATGGGTTTCACCACGCAACCTACTACCCAAGGTCTCGTTTAGATCTCAGAGAGAAAAAGCGACAGACAGAGTTTAGCTTGGAGAGAACAAACAGACAGCTAGGAGTGAGAGAGAGAGGGTGACAGGGGAGGAATAAGGTCTTTACAACATCACTGAAAGCCACTGTTGGTGGTCAGCAGCGACACAATCGTTGGCGCACTCCTGTACCTGCGTCTCCGTGGGGACGGTGGGGCCGTGCCGCCTCCTCCTAGCTCGTATAACCGTTGTCGAGATAAGGGCCTATTTTCACACTGCGAATATTACAGCTTCAGTTTGGCTGGGCTCTTTAATGTGGTGAGGAGTTTCATTTGCGGGCCTCTGAGGCGAGCTGGTCCACCCTGGAGATTGGATTTTGTGCCCGGGGATTGCGCATGCAGGGGCCCCGGGGCCCATCTGAAGAGCCGGCTTGCTCACGTTTCACGATGTACTCTAAAATACCGGGGAGTGCTTGGAAAGGTTTTTTTTTTCCCCCCTAGATGTAGTATGGCTCACTGCCAAACCCAATAAAGTGCTACATTGGTGGCTGACTGTCACTTTTCTTAGTCATCCAAAGTTGGGTGACTTTGGATATGTTTTTAATTGCTTGGGAGACTAACTAGGATCTCATTATGACATTAAATTGATGCTGTATCACAATGGGGAAATGTTCAATGCGCAAAAAAATGATGAGTCATCATTAATGAATATTTATAGTTATAGAACTTGTAGAAACTCCTTCTGTGAGAAGCCCAATGATGATTGGACCAGTGAAGACCTAAAATAGCAAGTTCATATGGGAAATGTAAATATAAGAAAATATTAAAAATATATTCTGTACATAAACAATATAATTAGAAAATAAACTGATTAATCTATCTGGTATATTTACAGTAATGCAAATATGAGATTCCACACCTGAACATATTTCACAAACGCATAATTTTTCTCTTAATCATGCCCAGAAGCCCTTACGCCTCAGTTTGTAGCAGTCATGATGGCTGGCAACTACCTCTGTGAGGGTCTCCTGTGGACACGCTTTGACTCATGGTTGGTAAAATCCAGACCTCTTGGTGCGACGTCTCTCAGGTCAAATACGGCCCTGATCTCGGAGGTTGGCTTCACCGAGCTGGGCGGTCTGATCAAAGCCTCTACCGCTGGTGGTGCCCTCTAGCTACCTTCTCACTGGAGCTGTAGGAAGTATTGTTATTTCTTTAACCCAAGTGTAACCAGTAGTGAAGTAGTGCTAGTGTGATTCATGGAGTTGATGGTGCGTAGCAAAAAGTGCTGTTTGTGATTATAACGGACCTCTTAAGACTCAAAACATTAACTCTGCAACTTTATTTTGAGCACTGGTCACATGAGGAACAAAGGGGTAAATGTTATGGAGTGTTACACAGAGAGTGAGAAAGACAGAAGGAAGAGAGAATTTATCCATGAGTCTTTTTACCTGGCTTGCAGCAGTAATAATAACCTAAATTACAGTGTTGCAACAGTCTAAATGACAAGGAAGCCTTGAAGATTTTTATTCTGTTTAATGTAGTCTGTATGTTTTATTCATCAGTACAGACCCCTTTAATGCTGAAACTCAAACTGTAGATTGATCTGTTTTAGCATTATTTGAGCAGTATTTGTTACATGTTTCACTGGATTGCCTCACCCCTTGTGATTCTCTCTTTTTGAGGGATATGACATTCTACTCATGTTTTTTTAAGCAAACAGCCTTATGTAAACAAGGCTCGATGGTTTGTCCTGTCGCTGGGCCATCAAGAGAAACCATCTTTGTCATGTGTTTGTTTCGCAGAATTGAATATGTCACTGAGCTCAGGGAGTGAGAGACTAAGACAAGCTCCAAGAAAGGGCTGGACTGAGAGAAAATGCTGACCAGGTGACTCAAGTGCTGTTTTGACAAAAGGCTAGATATCAAGATGACTGCCTTAGGTTGATAGTGTGCTGGAATCTCTCCCTGGATTGCTGACATTGGACCAGTATAGAGGAGCAGGAAAAGTAGAGGTCCACCTTTCAAATGCATGGGGGTCATGACAGCGCCCCCTGAACGCTGGAGGAACAAGTCGTTCAGATGCGAAAGTGCCGTCTATCTCAGGTAGAGCATGGCAGAGCAGAATCGATGAAAGACTGGACTTCTGTGAGAGGAACGTTGAGACACACAGCAGTGTTGGTCTGAATGTCCAAGTGTGGTTGGTGCCAGAATGTGACAGGAATAGAGAGAGAGAGAGAGAGAGAGAGAGAGAGAGAGAGAGAGAGAGAGATCAGGAGAGGCCATCCCAGCCTGGAGGAGGATGGCAGGGTTGTACAGGGGAGTCCTCCAACTGCAATAAAACACAGCAGGGTAGTTTAAAAGAAAATTCAATTTTGGGTATAATCTGTTTGCCATATCACATGTAATCCCTGATTTAGGTGGCGGGACACGTCCACTACACCCCTTTCACATCCTATTCTCCAAACATCTGCATGCCATGGAGATGCACTGGTCCTGATGGCCTCTGCCTGATTTGAACTCTGACCCATTGCACTCACGCAGCCACTACACCACAAGTACAGTGCATGTTCACACTGAGCATGATTTGATCTTCAGTTTGAGAGATGAAAAGCCATGAGGTTTACCACCCCTTTTTCGGAACCATGTAACCACGTAGTTACTGGTCTCATTACTCATTGGCAGGGTAGGGGGCAGGCCTGGATAGGCAATTGGAAGTAGCGGCCATTGGGAGTTTCCTAGTGGCCTGGCAGCTGGTCTGGACGGCCAGGGTAGGCGATGTTACAACGTACGATGGACTAAACAGCACAGCTTGTGAACGCACCCCTGTCTCTGCAGTCCTGTTTTGTGAATCGGGCCTTTCTGCTGTAAAGTAACCTCATTATGCGCTTACATGAGTACATAAAGCAGTCGAGTTTGTGCTTAAAGCATCTTAGAATAAGATAAGAAAACGAACGTGTTGAGGAGAGGGAAAGGGGGGAAAAAACACTTGAAGAATCTGCTAAGAGTTCAGAAATTACTCATTTATTGAGCTTTATTACTGTGTAAGAACGTCAGCTGTGTAAGAACGATTTCATTAGTTCAGGGTTGCTTTGGTTGTGTTTTGTAGCCTACAACACCTTAACGTTAACTAGCTACAAATTAGCAGTTAAATATTCACATTCGATGCTTCGTTGTGCAGCCAATTCAGAAAATATAGTTAGTTACTCTTACAAAGGCAGTTTTCCAAACAGTGTAGAGCGGTTTGATTATTTGTTTCTCTTCACATGATTTGTCTTAATGCTTGCAATTGGCATGAGAAAAAGTGCTTTCCACCTGAGCCACAATTGCTCATTCATGGATGTTTCAAAAACATACATGAGGTGTATGAAACTAGTTTGGATCTGATTTTGGGGGGGGGATTGGTGTGGAAGGCCACAGATGGTGGAAGGTTCTCAAACCTGAATCAGACTGGGGGGACTTGCCTCCATGTCACCACCTAGTTCTCTTACTGAGACTGAGACTTGGACGAATCAATCATCTCAGTTTTATGTTATACATTTTTCTTGTTCGTGATCGACAAGCCTTCAGGCTGGTGAGCTTTAGGCATTTATCTCTATTAAACACTCAATAGTGCTATTTTCATGCAACACCTCTCCAACACACATCTTCAGGATGACATTTGATGAAGTGTTTCTAAAGCCCCCACCCCGCACACACACATAAAATTGATCTCTCCTTATGCCTGCTGGCTTGTTCTCAAACACACCACATCATATGGAAATTAATTCTTCACCCTGGAGAACATGATAAACAAGAATCTTCTTCTTCTCCCCCAAAAAATGTGCAGTTTCAGAAATAGCACCTGAGGTTGTTTGGTGCAACGGCAGGAGAGTCGCAACTAGAACGTTTGTGGAGAGCACCACGCAACTAGCACGTTTGTGGAGAGCACCACGCAACCAGCACACTCACGCTGAGATGATCTTGACGTGCCAGTCCCTGAATCCGTGGCAACGTTGACGTCAAAGAGAGAGAATTGTGTCGTTTATGTGTGTGTGAATACATCCAGAAGGCTTCACGGGTGTTCTTACGCACGAGCACACATATCTGTTGGGTTTCCAATATCTTTCTTGTATTTACACAAAGGCTTAAGGCATGAATCAGTATCAATATAGACTTTAGCCTAGAAAAAGCCACACAATTTCTTCTCTGTATTGATCTGTAACAGTAGTAATGTGTCTAGCTGTTAGCCATTAGTTCAGATTCTGGATTTATTTTCCTTAAAAGGAAAGCTGACCCTGAAGCATAACCATTCCTCTTGCCAAATACTTTATGAGAATCTTCCTTAGTGTGACCTCAAGCTCTTAAGTTGTTGCTATGATGATAGCACCTCACTGCGTCTAGTAGATAATAATAATTAAAAAATTCTTATCACGGGTCATTGGGAACACACCAAAAGCCATCATGAAAGCACATTGTTTATTTGGTGCTGGAGAAATCCCAGACACCTGTGGGACATTTCACAAACGTGCCTGCCTTCCAACACAGACAACACCCCCGTAGTCCTCTGGTGGGTTTGCTAACACAGTGTGACAGAGGATAGTTTTTCGCTAATGATCTCCTGCGGATATTTAAGCACCTGCATGCTTTAGGTGGCCCAGCTGAATAATGTTCAATGGCTCCCCTATTGGCCAACAACAAAATTACAGCTGTTGTTACCTTGAGGCAAACTGCATTGTCTGATGCCTGATGTA